>JAZHYW010007475.1:0-62981 GCA_037355805.1 Ixodes ricinus
GCCACGCGCTCCCCGGCCGCCAGCTCCTTGCCACGAGCTCCTTTTCAAGACGTCACTGGCCGATTTCGTCCTCGTCTTCGATCTCCTCGTGCCAGTAATATGGCTTATTACGAACCACTTAAACGTTCCAACAGTCCCACCTCCATTTTTTCGCTTATTGCAGGTTGAAATGTTTTATTATTTCTTAGTCCCGCATACCAGATATGTAACCCACGTGACTGAAAACGAAATGAAACGGAAAACGTCTATATAGACTTATATACAATATAAAGCTTATATAGGAGGCTCTGTTTGAACAAACCTAGTCCGCCTGTCTGTCAGCATGTGTTGGTGACGACGATGATACCTAAGGAGGATCCGTCCGCGATTTATTTGTAGCCTTTTCCCTAAAGATGGCGCAAAAGTTTTCCGGAACAAGCGAGTTGCATGCTTGCAGCGGCGCATGCAGGTCGGACGCTCGGGGTAGGCTCGGGCACGGTCTGCTCGCCGCCGATCTGCAGGTGGATCTTCGTCCCGCGTCTGCCGCTGCCGGAAGCGGCCAACGGACGGCGCGAGATACTAGCCAGTCAAGACGTAGATTATGGTGGTTTACATCACGTAGAGCAAGCTATGATTTCCGGCTGCATTCGAAGTTCCAATCACGTTCGCAAATATCGAAAGTACAGGGTGCGGCGGCGCGGATGTAAGGATCAGCGCATTTGGCGCACCTCACAAAGTTCGAATTTCGAACGGACGCACCTTAAACTGGGCACGAAAACGTCGTTTACCACGTGGCAATGGAATACTACCGAAAAAACCGCCGGGTCCCGCCCCTCAGCATCGGGAGCTATCCAGGTAAGAGGCAGGGGACTGGCGACAACCTCAAAAGTTTACGTTTTTTAACCTCCACCAGCGACATCGCTGGTTCCCCAAGAGCTACCGAGGCACCTGTCCGGGATTTGGCAACGAGCACCCCAACGTGTACAACTCCATCTGGAAATTCCCCCAACCCCCGGTGAGGGTATACCCCCCGCTCCTTGCCCCACCCTTTTCCTTCTGGGAGGCGGCTCTATCAAGAGCTACAGAGCTCGATGACCAGCAGCCACTGCTTGAGCGTGCCCGTCGAAGCTGGACGGCCAACGGAGCTCTGGACTGAAGGCACCGACCAGGGACCGCAAGGTCCTTTCAATTTTAAAATATTAAAGTTCACGATGGTGATGCAAAAACATTTATGTATACTTTTTATAGCTAAATCAAAGCTAGTGAGAAAAAAAGAACTGTAACGGCTGTTTTGAAGTTTTATGTTCTACATCGGCCTGCTCTTCGTCTGCGTACTGGATTGCAAACTCGCTCCCAGGAGGTGTGGAGAACGCAAAAACGCCCAGAACGCCATAGGAGAGGCTGGCGACGGGCAGGATAACCGCGATAAATAATATTTTAAATGAAATATATGAACGTTTCACTACACGTTTAGAAAAAAACAAAAAACAATATTGGCTGTACGATAAAAGAAAATTCTAAAGCCGACGAATGTTTGTTTTATTTTGTCGTCTGCTATCCGTCTACGTATCTCTGCTGGGCGCGGAAGACGCACACGGAGGACCTAAAAGTGTCATGCAAGTACAGCCCCCCCCCCCCCCTCCCAGCCACACACACACACCCGAAGGGGAAAAAATAAGTACGTGTTCTTTTATATCGCAAAATAAACTATTCAACATCGAACGTTGCTTCTGCACCCAAGTATAGCGCTAGATGTCGGAATGAGATGCTAACGTTTCAGCACTAAGCCTTATATTATTAATAAGTTATGTGGCTTTCTGAAATTTCTATTGGGAAGAGGGCGGAAGACCGAGCTCTCAGATATATGAACCTCTATGCGCCAGTTACGCAAAACTGACGAAAATAAGACCCATGTTCCCACTGATAGTTTCAGAAAATCACATAGCCTTCGCATAAGAAGACGGTTAGTGCTGAAACTTTGGCATGTGGTTCGGACCTCTAGCGCTACATTTGGGCGGAGAATGAGCTTTGGCGTTGCATAGTTATTTTGGTGGTTAAAATAAATAAAACACTGTATTTTTATCTTGGGGTTTGGGGCACGCTTTAGTTTTCGAGATAAAGGAACCGTGTTTTTTCGGCCCGAGTAAATAAACTATCCATCGCAGAAAGCCCCAACGCTTTGAGAAAGCGATAGCGGTTGGGAAAGAACGCCGTTTGATAACATCACGTTACCAGGATCAAAATATAATTGAGAAAGACGAACGTTTTTTCCTAAGGCGACGTCCACCTAAGCCTAACAACGCCAAGACAAGAAGTGACACTGTAGGTTCCTGTATCACCTATTTCAGTGAAAAAAGTCTTGTCAGCAAGAAAGAAAACAATATTCTCTTTTTTGCTGACAAGTATTTTTTACTGATATAAATCCCACAAGCGTCCACAATTTTAGTTATTGTTTTGACGATAATAGGCTTGGATAGAGGGATGACTCAAGACCAAAGTTTGTGTTTCTCAATCTTCTCGTTTGTATATATAGGTAACGTTACGTTTTCAAGTTTTCGAGTCAATCTATCCCAAATGCTAGCGTCACATTTTCACAGAATTTGTGCATTCTGCGCGGCATTGTTTATTTACTAGGGCCAAATATCACGGTTCCCTTTTTTCGGAAACTTCATCAATTTGCTCTCTAGTGGCAGAGTTCTATCCTTGGAAGCTAAAGGCATATACTTCTGTGGTCGTATGGTCGCAAGCTCTCCGTATGGTCGCCAGATTCATTGTGTGAGCATTTTTTCTTGACTTCACCATTCCTGGTTACACTGATTCAAAATCGGGGTGACAGGTTCTTTTGAAAGACGTTTCTTGTATACCTAGATTTTGTTATTCACACACCAGCCAAACAAGGACCCATCTTCGCACCTCCACCACATAGAGTGTCATTGCTTGGCGGCACTGAAAAATAATTTTTCTCATCTGAAGAACACTATGATTATAAGAGATCTGTCTAGATAAAGATGATTGATCACTTGCTTGCATACACAGTGCCAAAGGTGCTGATATTGGCGGCAACTGCTTTCAATACAATGACGCTCCCTAGTAATCTTGGCGCGGCTGGTTCAGATCAACCCTGTCGAAACTTGCAAGATTGGAACAGACCGAAATGTCGATTGCCATGGCAAAAGAGACCGATCAGTCAATCGCCTCTCGGTCTATTGTCTGTATGTTAGTCTATTTTTCTGTTCCGTAATCAGTCAGGGAAGGCAATGGCTCTACTCCACGTGCTCTACTCTACCAGGATCCAACGCCGAGACGTTTTTGTGGCTCCCTCTTAAGGTTTACATCTGGGACATCACGACAAAGATTTGCCTCACCTTGGCGCCACGAGTTCTGAGCCCTGGCTCCGAACTCGTGGCTCAGAACTCGTTCCTTGTCGCATCATCAGATGCGACAAGGAAGATGGTGTGTTTAAAAGCCTCCTAGAAGCGAGGAGACATTCCGTTGTCAACAAGCACCGTCGAAGTTGACATGTTGACAATGCTATTATGCCCGTGATTTGACCAATCGTGAAAAGCCGAAATGTACCGAAATATATTTTAGGCTATATTTTCGGTACCGCTTACTTTCAACGGTCGATGCATCTTGCTGCAATTTTTAAGATATCATACCCTCTAGACAAACCTTGAGGCCAACATTTGTCGCTATTTGTTTCTCGAGAGGGATGGAAGTTGCTGTGAAGCAGATGCGAATGCTTCGTTATTTTGCGCACCAAGATGCATTTTGGACGGTCGTACGTGGCAGCCTGCTCTGTTCTCCAAACATAAGAAATGTTTTCCAGAACCTCAATGTCGACTACCCTTGTAGGTTCCAAAAGTTGAAGGCGCTGCCGGCAAGTGCAGACTAAAGTCCCTCGATAAAATTCACGCTTTCAACTACCGACAACCACTGTTGTGGAAACGCGCAAGACACTCTCCAGGAGTGGGTGCTACGCAACCATTCGTTTCCAAGGGCAGTTCATTTCAGTGCTGCGCCGCCATCATCTGCTTCCCAAGGGTCGCTCGAGGCACGGGCCTCGTGCACTGGCGCATTTGACGCTGCTTGGAAGACGAACGTAAACACACTGAAAAGTTTGAGGGCTGGTTCACACATTTGCAACCGTTGCGTTCACAAAAAACAAAACGTCAGAAGCGACCAAAACACCGGAACGTCCGTGACTCATGGATTGCTTCGCGATGCTACCCCTTGCAACCCCTGCCACGCTGTGAACGGCAAACACTTGTCCCGGTGACTTTGTCGTTACTGTCGGTTTGGTTGCTGCTGACGCAACCCAAGCAAATGTGTGAACAAGCCTTTAGTCCAGGCAAAACAAATTGTGTTGTGGATATGTTTGTACAGACTGAACTTAGTCTGCCTCAAAGGACGCCTTTTCTATCAGCTGTAGATGAGAACTTTCGCCAGTGCAGTACAACCGCTAGCCTGGTGTTTTTAACGTGCACCGCGCATTAGTTATACACGACCGCATGCCGGAACGATGCTCATCCAGATCGAAACGGGCAGAGGTGAGGATTGAATTAGTCCAGACAGGTTACATAGCACCGGTTCATTCCAACGTGACATAGTAATACCACCGTTGAAAGAGGTGTTCATAACGGACATGAGCATAGTGAACGTTCGAGATTATTTACTAAGACACTAGACTGATTTAAATTTTCATGTAAACTTGTCTAAAAAATGAAAGGCAAAAAACAAAAACATAAAGAATACAAGGAACCTACGCTTCACCTCTGGTAGAAAGGTATTATCTACATTTGAAAGCCCGTGTGTTTTCCTTAGCAATCCGCAAAATGCGAAGCATTAAATTTACGAAACGTTCGTGTTGGGCGCCAACACGCAAACATAAAAAATCAAGTGGTATGTTAGAGTAAGTACTTGTTTGTTGGTTCACAACATATCTTGTATTTGTTTAAAATAATTTATATCCTGGTTATTTTTGTTTTTCATATTCACTAGCCACCCAACCAGGTCTACCGAGAATGAAAATATCTAAAATATTGTTACATAAAATAAATATATTTCGCAATTAGTTGTTGAGCCGTCTTTGCAATGTATTCAATTATTTTTAATACCGAATACGTATTAGGGTACCTCTGTCCTGCCTCCCCGAATGAATAATCCATCAATGTAACCCTGTTTGGCTGTCAATGTTTTCTAGTGGACTACTGACTGTGCCTGACTGTACGTCAAGCATGTCTGATTGGCCAACAAGTTACTCTGACCGACAGTCAAACTCCAGTCAGATTGCGCTTGTCGGCTTTCTGATGGTTTCCTGGTGGCAGTCGGCCGCCGCGAAATGCCGTCAAGATTTCTTGGTGGCTAATCTTATTGTAAATCGATTGTCTCTGACTGTACGTCAAAAAGCTCTGACGTGCAGACAGACGTACGGTCAAAGGACGTAAAGTTTGTTCGGATACCACTATTTCGTCAAATCTATGAATACGAAAAATAATCTATGCACGAGAAAACGATTTCGGGAAGTGAGCCCATAAAACCGCTGATGTTAGAGATATCACAAGCAGGGCACCCGACAACCCTGATCAGAAGCCCGCCGAAACGCCGAACACGCCACTTTCTACTTTCGCTTCGCCCATAGAGGCTTCGCCGAGCTTCCATGAACGTTCGCTCTCGACTCGTTTTGTTTGCCCGCTTGCTCCAACCTGTCGATCCTGCCCGGGCTCTACATTGTCTTAAGTTTTAGTAGAATTTCTCATCAACAAGACCCAGTCTGTCGTGAGTTCCGACTATGTAAGGAACTTTAGCGGTGTAGTTGAAGACGACAAGGTGTACCAGGTCTACTGGGCCGGAGTCGCGCGAACAAAAGGGGGTTCTATGACGCGAAAGTACTCTACATGGCAGGTGAGTAGAACTGAAGTACGGCGATTGATGTAGGAGTGCTTTGCATAATATGCTGAAGGCTTAACTGCATATGCAGCCGAAGCATTCTTTAGAGCGATGGACTCATTGTCGGAACCTCGCGTTGCAATACTGAAGTGCTCCTTGACTCGGTCCGAGAGGTTTAGGCTAGAAAGTTTACACCTTTCTATCTGGTGTGGGCTATTGGCCTTACCGCTGTGTCGCAGCTCATTATTATTGTTTCATGAAGAGCGCAAACAAAAAGTATCCGCGAGCGTAGTTCAGATATTTCTGCTCCTCGCGTTCGTCTGTGAAAGCCAGGGCTGTCTGTCGTAGCATGCATGCTTGCTCTCTAGCTTCAACGGAGTCGCATACGTTTTCTGAATTAAGGTGTATACGGTCGTCCCAAAAGGTTCAGACACCGAGGGCGTTTCTCTGAAACATGCTTAGGGTGCATGTGGGCCCGTTTGTAAACGAATGTCCCTTTTGCCTGAAAAATGCAAATTTCAAAAGTGAAAAAAAAGTATAAGGACGGGTACATACTTTTCCTGATGTCATGAATTACATTCATTTTAAGGACTTGTGAACCGTTTCATAGCCATGCAAGATGGCCACCTCGGCTTTTGAACCGTTTGATAGCCATCCAAGATGGCCACCTCGGAATGGGAGTTTTTATATAAATGCTGCCCTTGTTGATGAAATTCCCTTGGCAGTGGCAGTCAGACGTCATCTGCTGGACCATCAGGGCACGTTCCACCAGGGCAGCTGACTGGCAGTCAGTGTCCAAAATTACGTATCTTGATGGAATTCTCAATAGGGTTGCACGATCTTAGGGTACTTACGAGTCAGGCACACAGAGTTGGTCGTGGTCAGGATTGTAGCGCATGCAAGATTTTGTCCACGCGCCCTAGCATAGAATACAAATATAGGATCAACAAAACCCCCGCCTTCAGAGTCTTATCAGGCATTTGGCTAGGAGCCTGCTGAAGTCTAGTTACACGCGCAACACGCGCTGGCGTCTGCAGCCATTTAACTGTTTGAAAGCAAACATTATATTTTGCTTTCAAACAGTTCTGTTATTTTGATTATTTACGGACCTTCTTTTCTTCTGTCAGCCTCAGTCGAGCAAATAGTGGCCGGGCACTCCGCTCAAAAAATCTTATTGGAGTTGAGTTGAGAAAGCGTCTTTATTTAGTGCCATATGCATGGCTGATTTCGCTCTAAGGCATCCGCATCGGCAAAACAAAATGAACACAGCTTGTACAATGGCTTCTATCTCGGCGCCCTTAATGCCCATACCTGTGGGGAGCCGCTGGAACCACACGCCTGGTTGGTCTATGTTAACCCATGCAGCCGACTAAGGTGGCATGGGTTAACCCCTCCCTGGGCAGGAATCATGCCGCTCGTGTTCTTTGGCATGATAGGCTCGTCGCTCAGGATCGTCGGCGTCCATGCGTCGTGGTAAGAGAGCGTCAGCAGTTAAGGTGACTTACTATTCCTAGGGTGGTGGTAGCAGCAGTGGAGAGTTTGGTGCGGAGAGACATGAGTTGTTCAGCTACATCCTGAAGCTTGTTAAGATTTCCATTAGCGTATAGGTCCGGCAGCCAGGCGTGCTTGGGAAGGCCGGTGATAAGCCGTATCGCTTCCATGTTAAGGTTCTCGATGGTGTCGTGTTGGGGTTGTGTTAGTATAGTAAGAGTTGTAGCCGTTGAGCACATTTGAGGAGAAGAGGGTCTGGGCGAGCTGTGTGGTCGTTTTCGCTTGTGGCCCGCTTGCGGTTGGTGACTCGTCGTATCAAGTGAATGATTTGGGTGCCTTCTTTCTTGACCCTACTTAGCCTTGTCCCGGCTCTGCCGTCGTCGTCTTGGAATAGTCCGGGAATGCGCACAGTTCGCTGTCGCCATGCAGTGGAGTTGTTTAGTGTCAAGTTGTAAAGGGAGCGCATTTCGTTGGCGAGATGTTGTTGGCCATAGAGTATTAATGTTTTCTCCGGAGATGCGGTCATACCAAGATCTTCTAGAAAAAAACAGAACAGCGTCGAGGCCGCACTGTAGTGTATGGTCTTGCTCCCAGGAGCTGCCCGTTGTGGACCAGAAAGTTATGCCACCTGCATAGATGTCAAAACGCAGATTCGGAATGGAGGTAAGACGCGGTGAAAGGCGAGCCATAACCATATTAAAAGGGTCGGTGAGAGCACTGCCCTTGCGGCACTCTCATGTGGTTGATGGTTTCGGGTCTCACACTTCTCCAGATCTTCACGTAAAAGCTTAGATCTTTGAGAAAATTCCTGATAAATTTGAGAGCACGGCCGTGGATGTCTATCAGCTTGGCACTCTCAATGAACGATGGGTGGTGCATCGAGTCGAATGCTTTCTGGACATCTATGACAACAATGGTCTTGAGTGTAGAGTCCCCGGGTGTGGGGACGTGTGTCAAGGACGACCAGTCCAGTCGGAGCTCTCAGGAAGACTGCTTTATGTCACGAGACATTCCAATTATATCAAAGAAAACAAGGAAGAGAAAGAATGATGATGGCATGATAGATAGGACATCACAGAGAAGAAAAGCAAGTGATAACGAAACACGATGAACACAACATTTCTCCCCCCTTAAATGACAAGGAAAACTAAAAGTGAATATAATACAGCCGAGAAAAAAAAGAGAAGGATAGAAATAGGACATAGCGTACAAGATACATAACCAACACACCATCAGTTACATATGTCAACACAGTTTTAACAGGCATGTGAACAATACAGTTATTACGTCGAAACACATTCACACCATTCAGACTTCGGTGTTCCTGGCCAGGAACTTCAAAGCTAATCACACTTACTTACACGCATCGATTTTCATGAACTCCTATGTACACTTCGTTAATCAAACAAAATCGCCATAGTACAAAGGTGGTCGACGGTTTCGACGTGGCCTTTGCAGTCCTGGCAGTCGGGGCGTTTTCATTACACTGTCTGGCGACTGCGCTGCCCCTCCGGAAGGACAGGGCTCACCGACCGGCGACTGTCCCCTTTGTCCCGAGCCACGACCCGGCGGCATTGCACAGGGCTCCATCCTGAGTTCACGTGAGTGTCTTGGGGTCTCGAAGGGTGGCGGTGTATATGGTCGACGCTGTTGTCTTTGCCACCGTATCGGACTAGTTGTGGAAGGCTGTATGTGTGGTCGGTGCTGTTTTCGCTGCCGCTGCGTGGGAGTAGCAGCGGTTGGCTGCCAGTCATGGTGGCACCATCTTGCACCTCCGGTAGGGGTTACACCTTGAGGGACTCTTTTGGCTTCACTTGAAGTGGGCTGTCCAAGTGTATCGTTCCTTGTTGCTGGCCTCTTCTGATTGTGCGTGATCGTCTCACGCTCTGGGACGACCGACAACTTCGAAGCGTTCCACGCCCTGCCATCCTCAAGTCGGTACGTCCATCTCCCGACCTGCTTGATTATTCGCATAGGAGGGGTGAACGCTGGGCTTCCCTTGCGTATATGGCCCGTCTTCTTTACTCTAACAAGATCACCCACTCTAAAACGCGGTGTCTTGGCCGCCCGTCTTCCGTCAGTGTAGCACCCGCTCTTCTCTTGTCGTTGCCGTACGCGGTCTCGCATTCGCTGCATTTCCTCCATAGGGTTCTTAAGGAACTCCGTGTACGAGAGTCCAAGGATGTGCAGCCTGTTGCGCGGCTTGTGACCGTGGAGGAGAAGAGCGGGAGAAAGTCCCGTCGTAGCGTGCGGTGTACACCGGTAAATGAAAATATAGTCGAGAACCGCGGCTTGTAGCAATCGGTTCTCGAGTGTAGCACACTGTACGTAGGACTTGAATGTGCGATTAAATCTTTCAACTTGCCCATTGGTTTGCGGGTGGTAGTTCGAGACCAGCTGGTGCTTTATACCACGATAAGCCAGGAAATTCTCAAACTTCGCGGACGTAAACTGAGGCGCGTTGTCACATACGACACTCTCTGGATACCCCTCGCGCGTGAAGACCATACGTAGAAACTTTGTCACAGTCTTTGTGGTGACGTTAGGGCAGAAGTGTATTTCCGGCCACTTGGAGAAGTAATCGACCAACGTGATTACATAGCGGAATACCGGTGGTGCTCTCTCGAAGGGGCCGACAATGTCAATGCCAACCTCACGGCCACTCAGGCAGTGGGACTGGTTGCAAGGGTGTTGGCGATGTCTTCGCGCTTTTGTCAGCGGTTCTGCAAACACCACATGCTTGTACTGCCGCTTTTACGTCCGCGTTCATACGTGGCCACCAATAAAGATCACGAAGGCGAGTCTGTGTCCTGACGATGCCTGGGTGACCCTCGTGCGCTCGCGCGATCAGTGGTTTTCTCATGCTTGCAGGAACGACGAACTGATCACCCCGTAGCAGTAGACCATCGTACACAGAGAGCGTGTCTTTAATGCTGTAGAAGATGGCTTCGTCAGAAGACGACTCCCTCCACGGTGGCCATTCCGAGGTGATAAAGGACATCACGGCTGTGAATTTCGGGTCGTCAGCTGTTTCCTGTTGAAGCTGAGCCTTTGTGACTCATTCGTCTTCTAGCGCAGTGAAAGACACGATCTCTTCGTCGAAATCTGTGCCACCTTCGTCAGCTGGTACAGGGAGCCTGGAGAGTGCGTCCGCTACTTCATTTTCGCTGCCCCGCTGGTATTCCACTTGGAAGTTATACTTCAGGAGGCGTGTCGACCACCGAGTGATTCGGAGTGGACGAAGTCCAGTTCCTCGCGTGCTCAACAAGGACGCGAGAGCCTGGTGGTCTGTGCGTAAGGTGTGGGTATGGGAGCGCAAGCGTAATGCTGACGCTTAACCAGGACATGCTCGTTTTCGTACAGCTCCCGTTTTTCGTCTTGGTCGGACTCATTCCTGGAACCGTCATCGCTGCCCCTGCCAACAACGTCATCGACAGTCCGGGATCATCGTTATCATCTTCTGGCTTGGAGGGCCCGTCAGCTGTTTCATGGAGCGCCTTCATTGCGGATACAGCGCCACCACCCCTGTCGTCACTCCCACAATACCCTTCGGTGGGCCTACAAAAGGAGGTGCCAGAGCGTCGCCGCGCCAGTGGGCATGGGAGCGCAAGCGTAATGCTGACGCTTAACCAGGACATGCTCGTTTTCGTACAGGTCTGTAAACGTTTCTCCCTATATACTAAGCGAACTAGCAGCGTATGCCTTCTTCTGCTCCCATGCCCCGGAGTGCTTATTGTATCTGTCACTGATTGTTTTTGTATGCTTAAGGCACTGCTACTGCAGTGTGGTGATGTGGAAACAAATCCGGGACCTCTGTCTGCCTCTGAACAAAGGCAGTTAAATGACATGTTCGTTATGCTGCAAACCATTGAATCCAAATCAACTATACTTGAAGATGGACAGAAAAACATCAAGGTTGACATAAAACACATCTTAGAGAAACAACAAAGCCTTGATACCGCTCTGTCTTCTCTTTCTAATCGGGTTACTTCAATTGAAAATGATGTATCTATCATTGCTGAAGTTAAGCATGACATTAATGAACTACAGGTTGTGACGTCTGAGCAGAGCGCTGCAACATCAACCTTGCTTGCTCGCATAGACGACCTAGAGAATCGTTCGCGTCGTTCAAACTTGTTGTTTTACGGTATCCCTGATGCTCCTAGCGAGTCTCAACAAATTTCTGAACAGAAAGTACTTGACATTGCGAAGGGCAACTTAGGCGTCGCAGTTCATAGCTCACATGTCGAGCGTGCACACCGCCTTGGTGCTTTCCGTCAAGGGAAAACAAGGCCTATCATTGTGAAATTCTTGTCTTTTAATATGAAAAACCAGCTACTTTTTTCCGCCTCGAAACTAAAAGATACACCCTTTTCATTATCTGAGGATTATTCACTGACTGTTCGCGCCGCAAGGAAGGCGTTGCTCGAATATGCCAAACGACAAACTTCCCCATTCAAACTACGCTTCGATAAACTTCTGATCGGTTCAAAGACGTATGTCTATGACCAACATTCTAAGTTAGTAAATGAACTTCAGCGATAGGGCGAGGCGGGGAGTGTTCGAAACAGCAAATTAGGCTCGTATGAGGGCATCAATTTTTTATATGCCAATGCTCGAAGCGTTCTATCTAAACCTGATGATATAAGTACCCTTATCTCGTCTTGCAGCGCCAAAATAATCTTGCTGACCGAGACGTGGTTAACTCCTGAAGTCACTGATAGTGAAATACTGCCTGATCACCCTAACTTCATTATCTATCGTCTCGATCGAGAGCAACGGCGCGGTGGTGGCGTTCTTATAGCCGTAGATAACAAGATACCTAGCAGAGTTATTCCGAATCATTCACAGCTTGAAATAGTTTGGGTCTGCTTGCAATGCAGTTTTAGGTCTGTCTTGGTTGGTGTTTGTTACCGTCCTTCTGACGCGTCACACTCGTTCTCAAGCCTTCTTCACGATGAATTGTCATTACTTTCAACAGAATATCCAACCTATCCCATACTTTTATTTGGCGATTTTAACTTTCCGTGCATTAATTGGAACGACCCAACTCCTGTCTGCTCTAAAAACTCCAGTGTTTGTCAACAATTTATTGACGTCGTTTTAGATTTCAATCTTTCTCAGATAGTTTCCCTTCCTACGCGAGTCTCTCCTTCCTGTTCAAACATTTTAGATCTTGTTCTTACTTCTCACCCTGAATTATTTCCAACGCCTTTGGTATTCTTGGACGGCATCAGTGACCACAAATCAGTTCACAAATCAATTCATTCTTACATAAAAGTTGAAACTACAAAAATTGTTCGTTCAGGAAAGAAAATATTGCTATACGACAAAGGCAATTACGAAGAAATAAACCGAGCGTTGTGTGACTATTTCTCTTTTTTCATAATTAATTTTGATTCACGAGATGTTAACGAGAATTGGAACTTATTTAAAAACAAGTTAGATGAACTTGTTAACATTCACATCCCATTCAAATACCTCAGGCCTTCCTCGGCGAAACCATGGTTCAATCGACAGCTTAGGTCTCTCTGTAATAAAAAGAAAAGGCTTTTCCGTGCTGCTAAACGTGATGACACTCCTGAGTCATGGTCCAAATATAAAAATTGTGAACATAACTACAAAATGAAACTACGAGAGTGCAAAACCGTGTACTCTCAGCAGACGCTCCCTTCTATATTACTTAACAACCCTCGTCGTTTCTGGAGTATTGTTAACTCAAAAGACCACGCTTTACCAAAGATGTTTAGTGACTCGGGTGATGTTGTGCCAGATGATCAGTGTGCAGCTATGTTTAATGATGTTTTTTGCAATGTGTTTACACCTATTTCTACCGACTGTTTACCTGGTCACGTTCCTGCTGATTATTTTCCAATGGACCCTGTTTTTGTAGAATTTAATGGTGTATCTCAAATTATTAACTCATTAAAGGTCTCGTCGTCCTCTGGCGTTGACAATATAAACACTAAAATATTAAGTAACACTAGCCTGTCTTGTAGTTTATTTTCTGACCAAAATATTTCAGCAGTGCTTTGGAGTCGGGGGTGGTGCCTGAGGACTGGAAAATCGGCAAGGTCATTCCAGTCCACAAAAGCGGCAGTAAGTCCTCTCCCCTCAACTACAGGCCTATATCTCTTACTTGCATCCCATCTAAGATCATGGAGCATATCATTTTCACGCATCTGTTTGATTTCCTCGAAAGCAATTCCTTTTTTAGCAACGCGCAGCACGGTTTCCGCCGCAACTTCTCTTGTGAAACGCAGCTCCTATTTCTTACTAATGACCTTCACCTAAACCTTGACTCCGGCTACCCCACTAGTGCTGTATTTCTGGATTTTGCCAAAGCTTTTGACAAAGTGCCACATAACCTCCTTCTGCTGAAACTTTCTATGCTAAAGATTGACCCTAATATACTAAAATGGATCGAATCATTCCTTCTTCAACGTCGTCAGTTTGTTTATGCTAACCACACCAAATCCTCCCTGTGCTCTGTTTCTTCTGGTGTCCCCCAGGGGACAGTACTCGGCCCATTACTCTTCCTAATATATATTAATGACCTTCCTCTCAACATCTCTTCCACTGTGCGGCTTTTTGCCGATGACTGTGTAATCTACCGTAAGATAACCTCTACTGATGATATTGTAACGCTTCAGGACGACATTTCTAAAATTTCTGAATGGTGTAACACATGGCGCATGTCCTTAAATCCTAACAAATGTCGATGCATGTGCTTTTCTCGTTCATTCTCAATTACCTATCCTGTATTTCTTTTGAACTGTGTCCCCATTGATTATACTAACCAATACAAATACTTAGGCTTGCATCTCACACCTAATCTATCATGGCATACTCATATTAAAACATTTATATCCTCAGCAAACCGCTCTCTAGGCTACATTCGCCGAAACTTTAGATCCTCACCTGAAAACCTAAAACGTATTTTGTACACCACTATCGTTCGGCCTAAATTAGAATATGCATCCTCCATCTGGCATCCTCATCAGAAAAATTTAACAGACTCCATTGAATCCGTTCAGAACCGTGCTGCTCGCTTTATTTTTAATGACTATTCTCGTACCTCAAGTGTATCGTCAATGAAGTCTCGTCTTAACCTTTCTCTACTTTCCTCCCGCCGTTGAATTTCCCGTCTTTCTCTTCTTCATAAAGTCTTTTACACGCCTTTCTTGAAAATGTCTCTTCTAAACCCGCCCACCTACATATCATCAAGACTGGACCATTCATGCAAGATCGCCCGTCCCAAGTCATCAAGTCAAGCACACCAGCATTCCCTAATCCCTGAAGCAGTTGTGGACTGGAATGACCTCCCGGACGCCATAGTCACCCTACCCGACTCCAAGCAATTCCGACTAGCCCTTCAAAACCACTTCTTGTACTGACCCACTCCCCTCTATAACGCCCCCGAGGCATTGAGGGTATGTATAAATAAATAAATAGATAAATAAATAAATAAACGGCGACCCCACAGGTAGGCGTGCCATTTCTCACACGCCCCCAAGCAGGCAAGGGCTTCTCGCTCTCCCGTGGAATATTTGCGCTCAGCCGGAGGGAGCGCACGTGAAGCGAAGGCGACAGTCTGAACTTTCTTGCCGTGAAGCTGCTGCAGCACTGCTCCAAGTCCATAGGCGGAAGCATCCGTGGCTACGATGATGAGCAGGCCTGGATTGAACATCTTGAGAGTTTTAGCAGATGGCAGCAACCTCTTCACACGCCGGAAGCTCTGGTCCGCATCTTGATCCCAAATGAAAGGCGTGTCCTTTCGGAGGTACCTACGCAGAGGTTCCACCTCTGAAGCCAGATGGGGTAGGAAACGAGAATAATATTCAACCATCCCGAGAAACGATCTCAGTTGCATCAGATCTGTTGGAATGGGAGCAGCCTTTAGAGCATCCACCTAACCGCTAACTTTGTGCCCAAGAAAAGAAAGTTCCTTGACGTCAAAAACACACTTGTTGTTCAGCTTCAGGCCCACGTCAGAAATCCGTTGGAGCACTTCCCGCAGGCGTTCCAGATGTTCTTGTGGGGTCCTGCCGAACACGACAATGTCGTCAAGGTAAAACAAAACACCTTGACAACCATGCAGGATCTTGGACATCATATTTTGAAAAATTGCTGGTGCGGAAACCAAGCCGAAATATACTCGCTTAAAGCGAAACAGCCCTTCGTGTGTGATGAACGCTGTGATATCACGGCTGTCGTGATGTAAGGGCACTTGGTGGTATGCTGCTGCAAGGTACAATTTCGAAAAGTGATGTGCGCCGTGAAGTCCAGCTGCCACCGAGTGGGCTTGGTGGCAGCTGGACGAACATGCCACTAAGATTCTTCTATTTCACCCTCCAGATCGCGGTCCTGGGTTACGCCTGGTCATCCCCGGTGCCCTTGCACCAAGCCAACGCGGATTTCTTGCCGTACGTGATCACAGATTCCTACTTCCACGTGGATGAACTCTTATCGCCTTGGGATGAGTGGACAAGTGACGACCGGCTGATACTTCATCTACCAACACTGGATCCGTCTTTCTTCGGATGCACGCCAGCGTCCCCTACTTCCGTTAGAGAGGCCATAAAGCCATCGACGCAGCCATTCCTCTTCAGTGGGCTTGGTGGCAGCTGGACGAACATGCCACTAAGATTCTTCTATTTCACCCTCCAGGTAGAGTTTGTTTCTTTGTATGACACCTATAAGTCTGACGAGCGCTCACCTTCGCTGCTACCGGGCCCACTGGGTAGCATTTTTTCTGCTTTTTCTGCCTTGCTGTCATGGTACAGAATTTGTTTGTCTATACTGTTGCGCTGTGGCCATATCGAGTCTAACCCTGGCCCTGAGACCCAGATTCTCCTTCAGCAAATTCTAGCTGGGCAAACACAAATTGCTGAAGACGTCTCTTCTATAAAGAACAGACAAGAGGCTCTGGATGCGAAATTTGCGGGCTTTGAATCCCGACTTGTTGCAATCGATTCAAGTGTGTCCCAGATATCTGATCTTGCTATGCGAGTTCAGCGTCTAGAAGAAAAAAGTGCTGCTCTCGAGATAACTGTCTCCCAACTTGTAGATAAGAATGATGACTTAGAAAATCGTTCTCGTAGGAATAACTTAGTGGTGTATGGCTTACTAGAACCCGAGAACGAATCCCCTGCGTCTTTACTTGATAGCGTATCTACACTGCTGTCTTCAAAACTGTCTGTCCATTGTGATGGCATAGAACGCTGTCATCGCCTTGGTTTAAGTAGAGAGGGCAGGATCAGACCAGTAATATTTAAGTTGATTGATTTTCGAGACAAAATGCAAATCCTCAAAAACGCTCACAAACTTAAAGGCACTTGGATATTTGTCAACGAGGATTTCTCGCCACGGATTCGAAATATTCGAAAAGAGCTTTGGTCCGGCACCGCCGCGCTTAGAAGGAACGGAGCTAGGGTTAGCCTGCGTTACGACCATATCCTTGTTGATAACGTCCGGTACTTATGGGATGCTACTAATAACAAACTTGTGAAAGTAACTCACCCGGTCCAGCCCGAACATGCAAATTGACACGGAGTGAATAAATCGTTTTCTGTATTAAACATCAATGCTAGAAGCCTTTGTCCAAAAGCAACCGAGTTTTCGTGCCTTGTATCTTCATACTCACCGCACGTAATATGCGTTACCGAAACTTGGTTACATGATGGTATTCTTGACTGTGAATTCAGCCCTCCTAATTACAGTGTGGTACGCAATGATAGATCATCTAGAGGCGGTGGGGTTGCGTTATTTTTTAAAACTGGTCTTAACTATTCTGTTCTTCCGAACTTACCTAACACTGAGTCTTTGTGGTGTAAAGTGCGGCTAGCTAAGTTCAGTCTTGTTATCGGTGCTGTTTATAGAACTCCTGGCTCTTCCCTACAAGTTATCGAGGACGTTTATGATTACATACAAAAATATAATCTAGCTGATTCCAAACTCGTATTAGTGGGTGATTTCAATGCGCCAGACATTAACTGGGAAACACTTGTGGTTGGTTCCCGAGAACGGGCCATCTGTGATGCTCTTGTAGACATGACTGTGTCATTTGATCTAGATCAGATTGTAAAAACGCATACCAGAGACAATTCTATCCTCGATCTTGTTTTTCTTAGTCATGGTGTTACACAATTGGGTTACGATTACGAAGTAATTGAGGGAATTTCAGATCATAAAGCAGTTTTAGCTACGCTCAATTTTCATATCAATCATGTGAGTCCTGAAATCGTCACGGTCCTCGACTTCAACAGGGCTGACGATGCATCTATAATTGATGAGCTAAGTTTTTGTTTTGATTATTTTTACGCTATAAGTGCGGACTCGGATGTTAACACGCTGCTTAATTATTTTAATTCTCTTGTAGATAAATGTATAAACAATTTTGTTCCCGTTTTAAAAAAGAAGAAAAATCCGGCACAGCCTTGGATTACGAGGGATGTCTTGCAGTTAATGCGGAGAGTAAAAAGAAAACGCTCGTCGAGACAGAATGCAACCCCTGCTGATGAAGCTCTGTTTGAAAATCTAAAAACCACTTTGAAAGAAAAGACGTTGGCAGCTAAAACGAAATATTTTAACATAACCCTCTCTGAATTTATGACATCAAATCCTGACAAATTCTGGAGGTCTATCTTTCCAAAATCTGACAAATTCCAAAGTTTTATTATCGAGGGTGAATCTGTTAACGAACCAGCGGTGATTGCCAACTGTTTCAACGACTACTTTAGATCAGTTTTTAGTCATGATAATGGCGATATTTCTCAATTTACTTTTAATAGAACGTGCCCAGCCTTATCTGACGTTGAGATAAGTACACCTGGTATTCTTAGGCTACTTCTAAAAATGGATTGCAAGAAGAGCCCTGGTCCTGACGGGATTCCCAATTCTTTTCTCCGCCGCTATTCACTTTGGACGTCCAAATACTTGTCTGTTATTTTCAAGAAATCAATCATCACTGCAACAATACCACGGGTATGGAAGTCAGCTAAAATAATCCCGTTATTCAAATCGGGTAACAAGCAGGTGGTTGCGAACTTTAGACCAATTTCACTAACTTCGTCTTCCTGCAAACTGCTTGAACATATAGTCCATAAACATATATCTGAGTAATGAACAAAATGTAAGGGCGCAAACGAGCTGGTGTACATTGCACATGGTTGAAAAAACCCCGAGACTGCGGGTAAACGACACAACACAAAAAAGTCTCTAACACAGCTGAAATTTTTATTTTCCGAAACCTGGTTATATAGGCACTTCGATACAAAAGAAAAAAAAGGGGGAGGGTGAGAACCCCAAAGATTGCCACTTTCCACAAACGTAACCTCTGACAAAATAACAATGACAATGGACTCTGCGTCATGCACTTCTCTTATCTCTGACCCTCCCGCTTCCCGACCGCCAAACACACTGATAACCCCAAGCCCAGTAACACACATACAAAAAGAAAAGAAAAGAACGACCCATTGTTCCCTCTACCCGAAAACCTACAGACATAAACCTTGAAGGTCAGAACTTTTCACAGCCTAAGAAAACGGCGAAGTTCGTTGTCTAACCCAAACGACGGCTTATTAACTGCGTTCCCGTGACCTAATATTGTTAACGACTCTTTATCAACCGCTTGTGGTTGATAAACCGTAGAGACCGTAGAGACTTCAGTAAGATCGCATCAGTCAAGAAGGAGTTAGATGGGAAAGGAGTGGTACTTTTAGAAACCGATAAGTCGGGTCTGTTTTCAGTGTTACCAATGTTGGAGTTCCAAAGGAAATCAGACGAAGCCATGGCGGGGTTGTTTAGACCTTTTGACGGTTGTTTGAAGAAGTCCAAAGGGAAATAGTGAGAGGTTTGTAAGGACGCCGATTTAGCCGCTTTGACCACCAGAATTAATAATGTCTCTAAAGACACGTTTGGCATTAAATTTTTCCTTAAAGACCATAAGGTGGATCTTCCTCTCAGAGTAGTCATAAACGAGAATGGCACATGGCAGAAAATAGTGTCCTCATTTCTTCAGAAGACTCTCACGATCTTGGATACAAGATCCCCGTTGTCGCTGCGTTGTTCTGATGATTTAGTGGCTGACTTGCAACCTTTCCACGGAAAGAGGTGCACGATCTTTTCACTTGATATAAAAGATCTGTACTATTCTTTAGAACCTAAGACTTTATTGGCTAGGGTAAGCAGCTTTTTGGAAGAACATTTGGTCAGTTTCCAGTCGCAGTCAGGGATATCCGTTCAGGATGTTCTTAGGATTTTAGAGGTGTACCTAGGTTCTACGGTGGTGCAACATAACGGTCAAAGATACATCCAGCAACAGGGTGTGTGCATTGGATCGGCGGTAGCCCCAGCTCTTTCTGATATTTATCTAAGAGACCTAGATCTGCGTCTTCTAGAGTCTTTTAGGCATAGGTCCCCTAAGGAAATTCTGGTGAGGAGGTACGTAGACGATATTTTGGTTTGTTCCACAGACGGCTCCTTAGCGGATTCTTTGGAGAAAGTAGTGTTCGAAGCAGCGCCCGAATTAAGGTTCTCGCTAGAGAGACCGAATGACGACCGTTTACAATATCTTGATCTTCAACTTCGGACTAGTTCAGGCCTTTGTTGGGAGTACGGAAAGTTCGCAGCAAAACCTCTTCTTCCTTTCAATAGCTGCCATTCTAAACATGTAAAACTGGGGATAATTCGGAATCTTGTCAATTCAACAGTACAGAAGTCATGCTCACATTTTATTGGCTCTTCTCTTCGTCGTCTCACAGAACGTTTCGCGGTGGCTGGATATCCTCAGGAACATTTTTAAGGCAGTTGGTCTGTATGATATCTCCAAAGAAGTCAATTCAGAAAAATCCTAGACCTTCAAAGCGAGTAGTCCTTCCATATTTTCATAAAATTTCTCATAACATCAAAGCGTTAGCCAGCAGGTTTAATGTTGGCACTGCCTTTTCTACAGATTATAGATTGAGCCGTTTGACCCCTTTTGCCTCGACTGTTTCAGGTTGCGCGATAAAACACAGAGAAAGGGATGTGGAATGTTCGTCGGGTGTCATTTACAAGATACATTTTGATTGTGGCCTTTGTTATATTGGACAAACTAAACGGTGTATAAATGAGCGGTTGACGGAGCACAAACGTTGTATAAAGAAAAAAGACCCGTACTCCGAAGTGTCAAAACATGTGATCGAATGTAGGAACTGTGTACCATTGTGGCATTTAACTTCAGTAGAGTTGCGGGAAAAAGATGACCACAAGCGGTTGATAAAAGAGTCGTTAACAATATTAGGTCACGGGAACGCAGTTAATAAGCCGTCGTTTGGGTTAGACAACGAACTTCGCCGTTTTCTTAGGCTGTGAAAAGTTCTGACCTTCAAGGTTTATGTCTGTAGGTTTTCGGGTAGAGGGAACAATGGGTCGTTCTTTTCTTTTCTTCTTGTATGTGTGTTACTGGGCTTGGGGTTATCAGCATAGGCGTAGACTATGGGGGGCAACGGGGCTCGTGCCCCCCCTGGTGAGATCCAGGGGGGCAGAGGCCCCCTCCAAGCTCCGGGCCTTGATCTTTTTTTTTTTTTAATTGTGTTTGTTGTTTGTTTGTCTTTGATAATTTGTATTTTGTCTTAAATGTATAATACTTCACCCATGTTTGTGCACCACACAATAGAACGCTGAGTTGTTTGTGGGCACTGGAAAATAAACCATTATTATTATTATTATTATTTCCGAGACGCTGTTTACGTGCCATGTAACGAGCTTCTAGTAGTAGGATAAAAACAAAATAACGCACACGTTGCCTTTATTGACAAAATACGTGGGAAATTGAATCCCAGCGTGCTTGCGTTAGCTTCAATCTCCAGTTCTGGCGAAAACATAACGCGTAGCCCCCCCCCCCCCCCCCGGGAACTTCTCAGCCTGCCCCCCCGGGAAAATGGAAAGTCTACGCCGCTGGTTATCAGTGTGTTTGGCGGTCGGGAAGCGGGAGGGTCATAGATAAGAGAAGTGCATGACGCAGAGTCTGTTGTCATTGTTATTTTGTCAGAGGTTACGTTTGTGGAAAGTGGCAATCTTTGGGGTTCTCACCCTCTCCCCTTTTTTCTTTGTATCGAAGTGCCTATATAACCAGGTTTCGAAAATAAAAATTTCAGCTGTGTTAGAGACTTTTTTGTGTTGTGTCGTTTACCCGCAGTCTCGGGGTTTTTTCAACCATGTATCTGAGTACCTAGAGGCTAATTCAATTCTCTGCCCACAACAGCATGGTTTTCGCCGTGGCTACTCTACCTCTACCCAGCTTCTTGAGTTCACCCATGACATTGCTTTTTCTTTAGATAAAAGAAAACAACTAGACGCCATCTTTATCGATTACTCTAAAGCCTTCGACAAAGTGCCACATTGTAAGCTACTTCAAAAACTGCAGACAATAATTAAAAACGAATCACTAATCGATTGGATTGCTGATTATTTGAAGGACAGATCTCAGTTCGTCTCCTATAATAATGTTTATTCTAGCAACGTCCTGGTTAGTTCCGGTGTCCCACAAGGATCTGTCTTAGGACCCCTCTTATTTTTACTCTACATTAATGATGTCGTGAACCATCTTCCCGTTAAAATTCGCCTTTATGCCGATGATTGTGTTTTATATAATGAGATTAATTCAGTACAAGATCAAAACATATTAAATAACTCATTCTCACAATTTCTTAGTTGGAGCAAGAAGTGGCAGATGGAGATTAACTTTGATAAAACTGTGTTTATGTCATTCACCAACAAAAAGATGCCGTTTGTTTTCAGTTATGGCATTGGTAATGTGATCCTGCGTCAGGTTTATGAATATAAGTACTTAGGAATTTTATTTACCCCATCGCTTAAATGGGACAGTCACATTAGTTCCATTTGTTCTCGTGCCCTACAAAAACTGGGATATGTTAAAAGAACTTTGAAATCTTCAACCAAAGAGGTTAAAATAACCGCTTATAAGACCTTAATTAGACCTATTTTGGAATATGGCTGTGTAGTCTGGGACCCGCATTTTAAGGGTGACATTAGGCTGCTTGACAGAATACAGACTAAGGCTATCAGATTTATTTGTAACCGCTATGACCGCAAGTTTTCCCCCACTTCATCCATGCTTGATGTAGGACTAGAGTACTTGGCTTCTAGACGCAAAGTTGAACGTCTCAAGGTCCTACATAAAATAGCTAATAATAACAGTGTACTTGACCGTAATAGTTATATTGATTTTACTACTCAATCACGTACTCGTAATTCTCATCCCTTAAACATTGTACCATATCAATGTCACCTTAATTGTTTTAAATTCTCTTTCTTTCCTAGAACTATTGAAAACTGGAACAGCCTTGATGGTGCGACTCGTTCACTTGATTTTGATAAATTTTCGGATGCACTTTAGGTTGTTTTGTGCATACTAGGGAGTGTACACTGTTTATAACCCTCCTATTTTACTTATTGATGTGATCCCTTCTATAACCCTTCTATTTTACTTATTGCTGTGTCTTTTTAGGGTGTGTTGCACTACCTATGACGCTCTCTCTGTGTGTGTTTAGGTACAAGGTATATGTTATTCCCACTCCTGCAATGACCTTTCTTAAGGTCGCAGTATTTTGAAATAAAATTTTGAAATAAATAAAAAGCGCATTCAGTAGCTCTTCGATGTGTGGGAGGAGGTAGCTGTCAATTACCACCACTTTGTTTGCGCTACGGAGGTCCACGCACATCCGAATGGTTCCGTCCTTCTTCTGTACTACCACAATGGGTGACACCCATTCTGAGGCATTGATGAGTTCAATGACCCCTGCTTCTTCGAGACACTCAATCTCTTCCGAAACAGGTTGGCGAGCAGTTTGTGGAATTCGCCTCATGCGATGTTTGACAGGTGGAACTGAAGGACGAATTCTCACCTTGCACTCGATTCCCTTGACTCTACCCAGGCCAGGGGTGAACAGATGATTAAAGTGCTGGAGACACGGTGGAAGTTTCGGCTGTATAGATGCAGGCTTTGCCGGCGTAGCCGCAGACGGTGGCATCACTGTCGCCCGTGCTTGCGGCTGTTGACAAGCCGTCCACTCTTCCTCCAGCGCCGCCGAAAAGTCATCCGGTGGTGGCGGTACGCCGGTTGATGTTGAAGAATCTGGTTGTCGACCTTCAATGTTGTCAGCAGCCTGTAATTGTAACAGAAGACGATCTGGCGGGCTCGATGACGCTTCGTCAAGTTCGCCGGTCTCCGTGTAGAAGCACGTTTTGGTTGCGCCACTCACTTGAATGTCCAGTGCCACTATAGCGTCCATGCCAAGTAGCGACGTGCCTCTGTCTGCGATGTAAAACAAGACTTCTGCCTGTCGCGTCTTGAACATTACTGTAGCCGTGAAGGCACCCAGGACGTTGATGGGTTCACGGGAAAAGTTCAGT
Organism: Ixodes ricinus; assembly: GCA_037355805.1. Classification (NCBI taxonomy): domain Eukaryota; kingdom Metazoa; phylum Arthropoda; class Arachnida; order Ixodida; family Ixodidae; genus Ixodes; species Ixodes ricinus. The sequence continues at coordinate 23,779 of JAZHYW010007475.1, forward strand.
AATGTAACAGGTGGTGGCACGACTTTTGCATCACTGGCGAATCGCTGTGTCAATGTGGACTTGTCCATTATAGAAACGGACGATCCCGTATCTAACAAGAATGACAGTGGTGTCCCAAACACTTTGACGCTGATAAAAATACGCGTTTTAGAGGCTCCCGTAATGTGATTTACGAGCCCTGCTTCATCGTCGTCATCAAAATCCGATAGAATTTGTTCAACTTCTTCGCGCCGGCGCCGTTGAGAGTAAGCTCTGCGCACGCTTCTGCAAACATTGCCGAAATGACCTCGACGGCCACAGTTGTAGCAGCGAAGGTTCCGTGCTGGGCAGGAGTCATAGCTCCGGCAACGTTCCCAGCCGTGACCGCAATTGGAGCACGTGCGCCCATGACTTCTGGTGTAGTCCTGTCGGGGAGACTGGTGTCTTGCGAAGTCTTGCCGCGAAGAAGTTGATGGTGCAAACTGGACCATTCTGTGGTCCGACGACTGTATTAATCCTGAGTGTCCACCTCCATAAGATTGGTCGCGACCGGTACCGCCACAGGCTGTACAGAACGGAGCAGTCGAGGACTGTTTGTCACGCATGCTCCGGGAGGACGATCTTCGCCTGCCTGCCGGCTGGTGCCTGGAAGAACGACTACTGTACCGGCGCTGTACCTCCCGAGGTGGCTCATTTCTTGAAGACGGCAGAGACCGTTGCCCTGAAAAGTCTTCCCTTGCCGGTGATCTTGCATCAAAGACCCTATTTCTGGTTGTAACCTGACAAGTCGCTTGAGCGTTCGCAGGCGGAGTTGTCATTGACGCCCATTCTCGCACCTCACGTCGTGAGCGTTCAAGGTTCAGAACTGTCTGGATGACCACGTCAAATGGAAGAGCGGCATCCAGAACCATACGCTCCTGAATTTCGGTCGACGCGACGCCAATCATAAACTGCTTCCGAACCTGCTCTTAAGTTTGGTTTCCGAAGTTGGCCGGCATTGCAAGTGCTCGAAGCGCCGACAGGAAGTCTTTGAGCGACTCACCCTCTTGTTGTTTCCGACTGTGAAATTTCAGCTGTTGCAGAGTCACGTTCGTAGGTTGCGTGAGCTCTGCTTCCAGAAGCCTTACGGTCTCTGAGTAGACGTCTGTCGCAGGTCGACCGACAGCATCTCCGCCGCTTGCTGTTGCCGACGTTGCTGGCGCCTGTTGAACAGCAAGCTGTGGCATTGGTAGGGAGTCGAATATTTGCTGACCGGTCTGGCCGAGACAGCTGAGCAGCATGGCTTGCCGACGCTCTGGGTCGTAGTCTCGAGCACCAGTGGCCGACAGATATGGCTCGAACATTCGAATCCACTGTTCCCATGGAATGGGCGGAGGACCCGGCTTTGCCAAGAACTCCGGAGGAAGTCGTCCACCAGACGCCATTGTCGAGTTGACTTTGAATGGAGGCAGTTCTATTCAGCCGCCATCTTGATTGTCGCTGGGATGAAGCAGGCTTGTCCAGGAGGATCACTCGTCGGGGCGGGCCGACCGACGAAATTGGAGACCGAGCCGTTGCTTCCCCAGGAGAACGGTAAGGCCAAGGGACCTCCTCGTCGCCAGAAATGAATGTAGAGTCCCCGGGTGTGGGGACGTGTGTCAAGGACGACCAGTCCAGTCGGAGCTCTCAAGAAGACTGCTTTATGTCACGAGACATTCCAATTATATCAAAGAAAACAAGGAGGAGAAAGAATGATGATGGCATGATAGATAGGACATCACAGAGAATAAAAGGAAGTGATAACGAAACACGATGAACAGAACATTGAGTTGTATTGAGGAGACGTCTGCCAAGGCGTCATGACGGAGCATAAAAAAGTTGCCTTGGGTGCTGAGGCCTGATTGGGACCCGGTCTGGAAGTCATGCAGGCGGTCCTTCCTGTCGAGGTGAAATTGTGTGCTGGGAAGGGTCATCCGCTCCATTAGCATGCAGATGTTAGTGGTCAGCCCGATATGACGGTGGTTCCCGATTGTCGTAGTTGGCATGCCTTGCTTTGGGATGGGGATGACCAGCGACGTTTTCCAGTTCCTTGACAACCGACCGGTTTCCCAGACCTCGTTCCTCCATTTAAGTATCTCGAGCTTTTACTCCGCTCGTAAATGGCAGAGCTCAGCGTAAGTCATGCCGTCCGGACCCGGCGCGCTCCTCATGTTAGAGTGATAGAGTGCGTCCTGCAGTTCTGCCAGCGTGAACACAGCGTCGGATACATAAGCTCCATCTACTAAAACTTCAGGCAAGTATCAAGTCGCGTCCAGGGACGTGGATTGCGAGAAAAAAAGTTAGCCGCCTCCTGGGTAGATTTGGCGTCCGATTTGTTCTGGCGTTGCACCACTGTCTGCGCCGCCGTTCGACGTTTTGATTTCCCCTGCCAACTTCTGAAGACATTCCAGACCGCCGAAAGATGCATCCGGCCGTTGAACTGGTTGCAAAGTTTATGCCATTGATCATGTGACAATACCTGGCAGTATTGTTTAGCCTCCGCGGTGGCAGTGTCAAGCCTGGCGCGCAGATGGAGATTGTTCCCGTGCTTGCGGTACCTACTATGGTCCGTGAGACGAGACTTTCGAAGATTGAGAAGGTGGAGGTCTAGGTGAGGTTTCTCAGGGTCTGTTTGTGTGGTTGTGGTGGCCTGGTCTTTTGCCGCCTTGAGCAGTGCGAGCACTAAGTCGAGTGATTTGGTTGTGTTGGGGTCGCCTCATGTATCGGGGTCATCCCACTCATTCAGTGCCTCCCGTTAGCGATCCCAATTTATAACCTTGGAAGTGCGTTTAAAAGGGGTGAGCCACAGTGCATTGCTGAGCGTGATAAAGATTGGCAGGTGGCCGTTGCCAATGGGGTCGTTAAATAGAGTCCAGTCCAGGGCGGCGAAACGAGACGCACAGGTGAGGTCGGGCGTGGAGTCATTTCGTCGCCTGCCCTGTCCGAACCTGGTCGGAAGGTCCGGGTCATTGAGAAGCTGCAGTTTGTAAGTATGCGCCTTGGGGAATAGAGCTTCTCCCAGAGGTTACTTTTGCCGTACCCCCATGCGAGGTGTCGGACGTTGAATTCCCCTCCAATGAGAATGATGACGAAAATATTTGGCGCGGATGGTACATCCAGTCTTCGTTTGGACGCGTTCCACGAGGTAGCTATGGGCACTAGTTGGCCGAGACGGGCACGTACTTGCGCATGCGAAGCTCGGTTCGGACTGCCTTGATCTCCAGTCCGGCTGTGCACCAGATTGTTCTGTCGATTTCTGCTTGCGGCAGGGAGCGATGTACGTAGATGGCCGCATCTCCGTTGCAAGCAGGGACGGTGTTGGTGGCGCTTGTGGGATTTTGGGGTATGGATGGGTTCACGTAGTGTTCGTAACCTGGTAGGCCCACAGACGTGCCGTTAACTTCTCGAAGAAGCATGGCTGTGAGTCAATCTTGTGTCTTAAAAAGATGGGTGAGTTCTCTCTTTAGTTGGAAAGCGTGCGACAGTTCCACTGTAGGATCCATGGCGCAATCGCCGAGGCCTCCGGAAACGTTGCGATGCTGTTCGTGTGGTTCATCATTCTGTGTCTAGGGTGGGGGTGTGGAGTTCCGAGATGGGGTTGATGATCATGAATTTGACCCAGTTGTGTTGGGGATGGCGATGTTGGTGTCTTTAGGGGTCGACCGCAGTTGATGCTGTTCCGCACGAACGACACCAGTCTTCGGTGTCGACGGTTGTAGACGTTGCCCCCGAGAGGGCAGGGGCGGAAACTTCTCTATCTTTCGGAAATTGGGCTGCATTGTGATTGAGTGTCTGATAGTTGTCAGGCAGTTCTAGTATTGCCCTGTGGGGTTCGGTTTTCGTTTGATGTTCCCTTCATTTGTGAATTAGCCTCGAGCAGACTTGAGAGCAGTTCTTTAACCAGTAGAGTGAAGGTGTGATGAAGGATAATTTTCGTCGCTACGCACTTTTGGTGGAAGTCATTCAGAACCTCCACGAAATTCTCCAAATGTAGTAGAAATGGAATAAAAAATTGGAAACAGCGCGCAAAAAAGACGAAGACAACGAGAGAAGTCATGAACCAACTCGCTTGCATCGCCACCTTAATGTAGTAGATTGGGGTTTTGTGGCGCAAAAGCAACTAAGGCAATGATGCGCCAAAACTCTCCAAATGACCGGACAAGCACCGCGCAGGCGTCGGATTCCTTCTCGGAAGAGCCGATAAGAGAGGAGGAGCATTAGCGTGCGCCTGAGGCAATCTGGGAGGGGAACGGCTGAGATCATTTGGAAAGACCGGGAGCCGAGGTTTTTGGGGTCGGCTACTAGAGAAGTCGGCGGGAGGGTTGGGTGAGGCCCACTAGCTCTTTTGCAGGGGAGGCTGGTTTGTTTCGTTTGATGCTGTTGTCATTTCCGCCCCCCCCTTCTATCAGACGCGTTTGAGGTGGACCCGTTTGTGTAAGTACGCCTGTCTTCCTCCTGGTGTTCTTCGTGGAGCAGTGAGGCAAGTGGTGGCCAACTTACTGCATTCGTTCGTCGCGTATCGATGTTTCCAAAGGAAGTTTGCTCCGTGCATGCGAAAATGCCCCGCGGGAGGATGATTTCGGCAAAACAAAGCGGCTCGATATGGCGACCTCCAATCATCGCTCTCCCCAGTTGGGACCGCTTACTGGTTTACGGCACAGATCGGCAGCGCATCTCCCGTCTGGTCATCCCGCTATCTCCTCGGCTGCACCGCATGAGTTGCCGATTGTGGTCACAGTTTGACGCTGATGGGTGTCCCCGAGTGTTCATGTCTCCACTAATCCAGGTTTCTTTGCGTCTCGAGAAGGATCTTTCTCCTCGCCGCTGCATCACAGCTGCACCGCGGCACCGAGTGTGGGTGGTGGGTTTGTTTCACACGGAGAGCTCTACGCTCCGCCTCGGTGGTTCGTGACCTGTGGTTTTCTGGCTTCGGCCGGCATGGAGTGCACGCGCGAAGGTAGATCTGCCTCTTCTAGAGTTGTTTTCTGCTTGTGGCGTTTGCGATATTGTTATTGATGTAAGCGCGGGCCTTTCCATTGAGGTCTGCCGGTCGAGATGGTGATTCGTTTGAGCCTTGAGTTTTTGTTCTGTAGCCGAATAAACCCTGTACCACCACGGGCCCAAGGTCACGCGGTTTGGCATATTTGGTCCTTCAAAAAATACCACGATATTTGTGCCTTTTCTCTTACGGGCGATATCTAGGATGGTCTCCCTTGCCTCCCCTTTAGTCCAAATCACCTGTAGGAGTGTTCACCGGCCATGCAATGCACTGTTCCCACGGAGGCGTTTGTCGGCGTAGCTGGAAAGGAGCGCACCAGAATTCGGACCAGGTTGCAGATGAGCAGAAGCCTCTCTCTTGTTTCAATGTAGGGTGTGTCAACCGCTAGGATGTTTTTGGAATGATTTAGTTGGATGTTTGTGACGGCCGTCTCGCTGAAAGCGCTTCCGATTCCTTTAGATATACTGCTCTTTTGTTTTGCTTCCAAGGGGCGACTTTCTAGCGGAGGATGAAAAAGCATGGTGTAGAGTTTTTTTAATATGGTCTGTTGCCTTTTTGAGTTTTCTATCCGATTGGTGGGTGACTAGCGTGTAGCCTTCCTGGGTAAGGAATTTGGCAGGCGCAACCACGCGTGGTGGGCGCTCACTTGGCGGAATACGACTGGTTCATGCTGGTCTTCTGACGTTAGGCTAACCGCCGCAATCGTCCTCCCCAAGGCAGTCGAAGCTGTTCGATGTCGGCACGTTCACTCCCGTTGTTTCGCCGTGGTTGGTGCTTAACTTCGGGTGTCTCGTTTATTACCCTTTCGACGGGCATGGGGATGGGGCGCGGGATGGAGGAAACCTCTTGCTAAGTCGAGAAGGTCACCGGTGAGTCCGGGGCACGGTCGGGGGTGAAGGGGAAGCCGCAGGAGGAGCGTGTTCTCTCTCACTGTCTTCCGAAATGAGCGACGTCGGTAGAGTTGGAAGGGCGTGGGCGTGGCCTATCTCCAGGCATCCTGGGAGGCCAGCGACGGTCCCGGTTTGAATCTCGCCGACCATTGGGGCTGTCCCAAGGATTGACTTGGGACCGCTGGCGCTCCCGAGTATATCCTTTCAATGATGGGATGCTGACGATTGGTGGTCTTGAGCTCGGTGTCCTCCTTTGAACCGTTCCGTTTTGTATCCATGGAATTCGCTGGAGCGTGGACGCTTAGAGGGCATAGTGGTCGGGGGCGACGATGTCTTGGGCTCCCTGGAGCATCACGTCAATGGGGGCCATGTTGGATTTGGCCGGCGTCTCGAGTTTCGTTTTCATAACATCTCGAGGTCCCTAATCCGCGAGTGTATCTTAAAATTTATTTTGTCTTTTTTCTGCGGGTTTGCGCTTTTTTTTTGTGCGAACTGATTGATAGAAAGCGTTCCGAGATTTTGTGGAAACAAATAAAAGGACGGGAGTTCACGTGAGGGTGGTCGAGCCAAGCTGACCCCTGGCGGCCTCCTCGGAATTCTTATAAACTTCACCTTGCGCTCTCTCTCTCTAAGTGGTCGATCTTTTGACCGTTGTAGGAAATGCCCGAGAGTCAAAACTCGCTTGTGGGCTATCTGAATACCTTCCTTGCTAGCTCAGGTGCCGGGGCTTCGTTGGTCCTTTTAAATGTAGGGGACGCTCATACGCGTGGTGGGCCGGTAATGCGTACCATTAGGCTACTGGAGACGTCGTCGAGCTTGGTTTTGACGGCGGGCAATACGGTGTATAAATCTACTCGTATAACGGTTCTTCTTAAGTTCGCGTATGGCCGTTCCTTTTTTTGTCTTTCAGATTCAGAAGAGAAAATGCTCTTTGCCCTTGGCAGGAGCGTGTTGAAAACCGACACCTTATAACTTGTTGCGCTGTTTGTGTCAAATTGAGGGTAGCGCCCAGTGTGCGTTTGGCTTCCCGCAGATTGCAAAACTTAGCTCTTCTCCTAGCCTTTTTACGAGCACATCGAGGAACGGTATGGTGTCGTCTTTTTCTCGTTCCACGGTAAATCGAATGGTTGGCTCGATGGAGCTGAAGGGTGCTATTTCAGAATTGTTAAGGATGCAGAAGCAGTTGTTCACATATCGCAGGAACACTTGGGGCCTTATGGCAAACGACTGTAGCACCTTTTGATATATTGCTTTCATGCAGAGATTTGCCATTGCGACGGAGATGGAAGAACCCATAGCTGCATTAAAATGTATTCAGATATATTCATGTAGCTGTACATGTATTCAGACGGCCCACAAGCCAGTTTGAACTCTCGGCTACTTTATACAAAGAGCCAAAAGATCGACCACCGAGAGAGAGAGAGAGAGAGCGCGCAATGTGTAGTATATAAGCCTTCCTGCACTTAGTGCCCGACCACATACATCAGCGAAGCGAAAAAAACTATCTGGAGAGGATTTGATAGCCCAAAATTGACGTGCAAAAGTTTGACCACAGACGCAGCGCGTTGCTGAGCATTGTAAAAAAATGACCATTGAATTCACTTTTCCAATACGCGTATCCTGGACGCTGAAAGTAATCTCCACCGAAGGCTGTTTCTGGAATCCTGGCACAATCAAAATACGCAGGAAAAATCAACAGATGTATTGGATCATTATCATGTGTGTATGTCTATGGACTCTGACACGTGACAGAGCAACGACCATGAAAAAAGTAAGAAAAAGAACGCTCCTTAACCATGATAGTAGAAAACGAAGTGTTGCTCCTTTCCACTACAGTCACCTCCGGAAAAGGCTGAACCGGTCCCGAAACATTGGGTCCCGCATTTAGGGCTTAATTTGTCGGCCCTTATTTTGATAATTCATTCCTGAACCAGACATACTGTAAAATGTCTACATTCAAGAATATAGATTGTATTTAGAAGCACAGCTCATCAAATCCAGATTGTGTCACGTGGTAAGGACCCTCGGTATAGCTGGACAAATAATGGGTTTATATATTAATCGGAAAGGCGTTCGACGAATGAACAAGCACTAATTGGGGGCACCCAAGAACCCCTCCCCCCTCCCCGAAACGACATAAAATGGCCTGTCATTGCATTCGCGCAATAACGGCGCCACTAGAAGTAAACTGCACGGCCACTGTTCGCGGCAGAGTGGCCCCCGAACGATCGTTCCGTTCCACATCGCCTTGCGGGAAGTGCCGTGACCCCGTGGACCGGACAACGCGCATGCGCATCGTTGTTCCCCGGAGCGAGTCTTGCACGTGCTCGCTGGACTCTATGGTTCACCTGGGCATCCCTGAAGTGGTTCTGCTTCGTACTTCGAACTTAAGTTTGTTAGTAACCGCCAGAGAAGGAAAAAACGTGGCAGTAAGGGCTCTTGAGTGAACAACTCGTGTGAAGGAAAATGGGATTAATGAAACCAAATACTGTGTAAAACGTCAATCGGAGCTTGGGGATTGAGTAAAGGCTATTTATGTTTATTATTATTATCATCTTATTTTACTTGTGAAGCAATAGTTACAAGATTTCTGATTTTTAACGTTTTCTGACCATGCGGGAAACGCCTTTTTTATATGGATTTTCTGAGGATTTTTCCGAGGAAACTGAAGGGTTTGCAATATAATGCCGCTGACGAAAAATAAAGCAAGATAAATGGATTTCTGAATGATGGAAACATGAAAGCTGTGACTTATTTTATTGCAGTCAATATCAAAGGCCCGTTTGGCGTCGTACAATCGACACCTCTAACCGATGGTACGTACATAGCTGCGCTTCGGCACTCAGCTAACTAACCGTCATGCCTTCGTATGGATGAAATTAGAATATTTCTGTCTGCTCTATGTTTCTTTGTCAGTCCGTCAACGTCGGCTTCAGTGGCACAACATTTTAGTATGACGAAAATACAGCAATGCCTGCAGGAATGCAGAATAAATATACGTACATGTTTGTATATTTAACAAGAAAAATTATTCTAGCACGTGACAGGTGAAACGGAATGTCCAACATGCCTGGATCTCCAACGAGACGAAAGATCGAATCGATAACGGGCTTGAGCTGAGCTAGTTGGTTCATACTCATGAATTAAGGCCAGCTGAACTAGGAGAAAACATACACATAAAGAAAAGACCATTCACACCGCTGGACTAGCAACTGATTTTCATTTCTTCTTCTTCTACTATACTACGAGCCCCACTTGAAAAAACAATTCTCTTTTCCTCTTTTTGCTTTCTAATTCCCCTTAATTTTTTCTCTTTACCCCCGAAGAAACATTTTTTTCTTTTTCGTGCAGCACGAGAGAAGGTGCACTAATGCAGTCATCGCCTTTTTCCTCAATGGCAAGTGCCTCTAAAATTTCACGTCCCAGTTTTGTCTTGTTCTTTGCCACGATGTTTACGTCGTAGAACCGCGCCGAACATTGACACGCACGACAATGGGTTGGCAAGTGTCCTCCTGCTGACAGGGACTTCACTGATGCAGCGTGCTCCCTCGTCCGATCGTTAATGCATCGGCCGGTTTGTCCGATGTAACTTCGGCCGCATGTCAGCGGAATGTGGTACACCACCTCCTTTTCACACAGGGCGTATGAACACTTGTGAACTGTGCCACACCTTTTCTCGTTGTTGCTTCGCTCCTGGTTGACCCTGCGGCACATGGAGTAAGCCTTGTTTGGAGCCGAACACACCACCTGAACGCCTTGCCGTCCAGCAACCTTTTTTAACTTGTGGGTCATCCCGTGAACATAGGGCGCTACCACCACCGCATGTCGAGTCTTTTTCTTTTCCTTTGTGCTTTTACTCGTGCACCCCAATCCGCGCTTGATGGTCTTGCACACACTTGCAGATCGTAAAGTCTTTCGCCGCAGGCGGAGCATGAGCTTCAAAGACCCGAGTTCACAACTTCCTCGCAGGATGTGACAGCCGTCTGCAAGGCGGATATAAGGTCCATTGCGTCAGCGCTCCCGATGACAGTATCGCAGATCATTAATGAAGGGATAACGCCTTGCATAACCTAGGGCCAGTGCATCAAAGGTTTAGCCTTGAATCAACGGTACATGAATTGCTGGACCAGGGCCTCACGTGTGTATCGGATAAAGAGGAGGGTTTGTGGTGCTGGATTCTGAAGAGCATGGACAAAGGCCACTCAAGCCGTGGCTAAGAATTTCATTCCAGTAGAAGAAAAAAGAACGAAATCAGCAAAAAGGCCATCCTGAAGATATTCGAAGACAACTGTCAAGGAAGTCTCGTAACGAAAATCAAAGGAATAAAGGACACTCACCTGTCGGTGTTTTTTCAGCAAAAACACACAAGGACGGCGTGCCTTTTCGGGCTATAGTTTCGGAAAGAAACACATGGCAAGGACAGGTGTCGATCTATCTGGCAAAGCAATTGTCCCAGTGTACGATGCAAGATCCTTTCAGGATTCCCAACTCCGAAAGTGTGATCGCCTTTATTCGGGAGAAGGGGTCTGACATTGTTTCCGGGTTTTCTATCGACATTCAGGACTTATATTACTCCATACCACAAGCAAGCCTGCTATCAATTCTTCGAAAGACCATCGAACAGCAGGGTGTCGTAGCTTTCCAGAACACAGCCGGCATGAACCTAGACAGTTTCTTGGAGCTCCTACGTGTGTACCTGACGGCAACAGTAGTGTCGCACGAGAATTCTTCATACGTACAAAGAAGTGGAGTTTGCATTGGATCACGCGTGGCTCCGTACCTCAGCGATATTTTCCTCGCGGCTTGCGGAAGTGCCATTCAAGAAAAATTGAAAGATCCAAGGATTGAAGGCATCTTCAGGTACGTCGACGATTTTTTAATTCTATGCAACACAAAGGTTGATGAAGAAATCGACGGGTGCCGGGACACAGTGATGCAATGCTTTGAGCAGAGCTGCTTGGGGCTCAAATTCACCCATGAACTCCCCGTAAATAATTCCATCAGATTCCTGGACCTGGCATTAGAATTCAAGGGTAACCACGTGTGCTGGAGATACCAAGCCAGGTCATGCAAAGGCTTTCTACCTTTTGACTCGGGGCACTCCAAGAACGTAAAGAGAGGGGTGGCCACCACAGCCCTTATATCCGCCCTAAAGAAGACCTGTCACCATCAAGCCGAGCGAAGTTTTAAAACTCAGGTCTCGAGGCTCCAGGAAGCTGGGTATCCAAAATCACTCCTGGTAGCGATTTGCGAGCAGGTGTGCAAGACCATCAAGCGCGGATTGGGGTGCACGAGTAAAAGCACAAAGGAAAAGAAAAAGACTCGACATGCGGTGGTGGTAGCGCCCTATGTTCACGGGATGACCCACAAGTTAAAAAAGGTTGCTGGACGGCAAGGCGTTCAGGTGGTGTGTTCGGCTCCAAACAAGGCTTACTCCATGTGCCGCAGGGTCAACCAGGAGCGAAGCAACAACGAGAAAAGGTGTGGCACAGTTCACAAGTGTTCATACGCCCTGTGTGAAAAGGAGGTGGTGTACCACATTCCGCTGACATGCGGCCGAAGTTACATCGGACAAACCGGCCGATGCATTAACGATCGGACGAGGGAGCACGCTGCATCAGTGAAGTCCCTGTCAGCAGGAGGACACTTGCCAACCCATTGTCGTGCGTGTCAATGTTCGGCGCGGTTCTACGACGTAAACATCGTGGCAAAGAACAAGACAAAACTGGGACGTGAAATTTTAGAGGCACTTGCCATTGAGGAAAAAGGCGATGACTGCATTAGTGCACCTTCTCTCGTGCTGCACGAAAAAGAAAAAAATGTTTCTTCGGGGGTAAAGAGAAAAAATTAAGGGGAATTAGAAAGCAAAAAAGAGGAAAAGAGAATTGTTTTTTCAAGTGGGGCTCGTAGTATAGTAGAAGAAGAAGAAATGAAAATCAGTTGCTAGTCCAGCGGTGTGAATGGTCTTTTCTTTATGTGTATGTTTTCTCCTAGTTCAGCTGGCCTTAATTCATGATCGAATCGAGACGGAATTTCCAACGTGCCTGAATGCCCATCGAGACGAAAAATCGAACCGAGACTGAATGTCCATCGAGACGAAAGGTCCAACCGAGACGGAATGTCCAACACGCCTGAATGTCCAACGTGCCTGAATATCCATTATTGGATCTTCCGCCTCGTTGGACATTCAGGCCCGTTGGACATCCCGTCTCGTAATCTTTTGTTTCCACTCCTGCCTGCATGAACAATACGGCAATGCACGGTGCCCAGCTCAGCACAAAAGCCGAAGTGGGTCAAGCTCGCATTCTCTGATGACTGCTTTCGGGAGAGATCCGGCACTTAGCGCCACTTCGTTTATTGTTAGTATTTTTACATTACACTGTGCCCTGCGCTCTATTGAAGAAGATAATATGGACATGCCCACAATGCCTGTGGGGATCTGCACAGGACTTGTGTTGAGTAAACACCGAGTGTAGGGAAAAGCAAACGGGTCAGATCGCCCTCTATAGTTCGATCTCCTGCCCAATAACATGCGAGTTCATTCACATGTGAATAATATCTGGGGAAGCGCGTGTGCGTGCGAAAGAGAGTAAGGGCCTCTTGGTTGCCGGTACAAGAAAATATATAGAGCAAGAAAACAAAATACCTTTTATTTGGAACCAGAGATTCCAAGAAGCACTCTAAGTTTCTATTCATCAGGAACCAGTGGAGATGTTTCGGGTGAAATAGCGATTGCGACACTGCTAGAAATTTTTCAGCTAGAAAAACCAATTATCTCATGATGCAGCGCATAGAGATGGCTGATGCTTCAGAGGAGCACGATTCAGGGTCCCCGTGGCCACAGATTGCGAGTTTTCTTTGCGGTGAAGGTGAAGAGAGCCGACGGTTACCTAACATTTCAATGTTTACTTCGTAAGCCTAAGCAAACGTTCCTTCCATGTTCAATGGTGACGAACTACAACCTGCGAAAGAACGTAAAGGTATGTTTTATACCTTTAGCATGTTCGGCATTCTCTTAAGCCCCAAATTACCCTAGGAATTGATCACTGTCCTTATACTTCCAGAATCAACACCCTAATCAGCTGACTGACTTCGAGGGGTGTGCGCGAAAGCGAAAGACGCCCGCAGCTGCTGTGGCATCAGCGCCAAAGCAACTTTCCCTAAACTTCGCCAGCGGGCTAGTACCTCAACGGAAGCTCGACTCTCTGATTGTGAACTTTGTTGTAGACGCACTGCAACCGTTCTCTGTCGTCGAGGCACCCAGTTTCGTCGAATTAGTTCGTACCCTGGCTCCTGACAGCACCGTGCTAACAGGGAGAATGCCGATGACGAGGATCGACGAGAGCTACAACCAGATGAAGACGCGTCTGCGGAAAGGTTTCGAAAAGGTTCCTTACGTGACTGTGACTGCTGAATGCTGGACGTCTTTTCGACGGTAAGATTTTCAATGGCAAGCTCGTGCCTTCAGCATGCCTACCTGTTTAACAAAAGAAAAGTGCGTTTCAAAGCTTGTATATACCGGGTTGCACTTGCTACTCTCGCTAGCCAAAAAAAAAAAAAAAAGAGTTAATTGATAATACTTAAAAAAGTTAATAAAATGACGAGCTTGCATTGCCAGAAGCCTTTCCATTTGCGTGTTCTTTCGGTCTCGAAGTTTCGCAGTCTTGTGGCAGACTGACATTGCAATGCGGATTTTATATTAAATGAGATTATACAAGGTGGACGTTTCTAATCAACAAAGATTATTTCAAAATAGTGGGTGGCTGTTACGTGGATACCGTTTTCACTGCATGCTTATCGGTCTCGGTGAACATTAGATGGGAGGATAATGGTCACGATTCTACCAGATTTGAAGCATTACGGGAGGCTAAACCAATTGATTTCATTTGCGAAAAGGCAATAGGCTCTCGTATGTTCAACGATCTCTTTTCGTGTATTTGTCGCTTCGTTTTGAAAATGAGCGCTGTGCCGCAAGCGATGCTTGGAAGAGTAACATACTCGTGACGGGCACCTCTGTCATAATTCGGCAGAGTATCCTTCGCGCTCCCACCAATGACACGCTACCCCGAAGATCGCGACGACGATTCCGTCAGTTATGTATGTCATTCTTCTGCGCATTTTAGCGGTGAGAGTTTCCGGCGCTTCTTCTTCGCCCAATCTAAAAATCAAGAAAAAAAAAAAACCCACAAAGCATTGTTGAGTGTTTGAGCACCTCAAAGTTTGTTGCCCTTCGCAAATTGTGTCAATTAGTTTCGCCTCTAATATTGACTGCATTACAGACTTCAAGTCCAACATAAGTTGAAGAAATTTTAGTTAGCCAACTGGTCGCGACGGTTATCCCTCCGCTTAATCTGCGCCAAGTCCGATAAAGTGTAGTATAGTAAGCGATGTAGGCTGAAATCTACCTAGTTGCATTCCGGGCTCTTAAGTGCATACATATTACGGACGGTATTCATGTCACGGTCACCTCCTTTTTTTCAATATGCTTTATCGATTAACACCAACCAGCCTATATAAAAACGACCGCTACGTGTAGGAAATCTAATTGGTGTAATAATTTTTTTTACAATTCCGTTCAGACCTGTTTAACGCTAATGTCTCTTCTGGGTCCTTAAGTATTTGCGTATTTTACTTCGTGACAACGTTGGAAGTAAAGAATTGCTTCTTTATCGTTCATTCTATTAAGGTCATAAAAATGTTTCCTCCACAGTTGCTCTTTGGCAGCGACGGTTTCTTGGCTTGAACCAGTCTCTCTGAAGAGAAACTCAGCTGTACTGCTCTGCCAAAGAATGACGGGCAGGGTGACATACGATAAGATCGCAAACGTCCTCCTGGAGATGTTCAAGGACTGCAGCGCTTCAAGGAAAAGTCACAAAGGTCGTGACAGACAATGGGTCATACTTTGTAAAGGCCTTCAGGTAATATTTACAATATAAAGTAATAGTGTATTGCATGTTTCATTTTATCCCCCCCCCCTTATTATCGACACTGAAGCTAGAATACACACTGGCTGTCTAACCTAATTCGCGAAGCGGTTGCAATTTGAGAGCCCAGCCAGAGCGAATGCAGTTTGAATTTGAGCGTGACACACTGGCTAAATATTTTTCGTTGATTATTAATTAGCCATTTCTAACACAGGGTATTTGGTGAGCCTGTGCACCCTGAAGACGTGGAGCCCTCGGAGCAGGAAGGGGAATGCTTGGAACTCGTATAGGTAGCACCACTGCTCGACAACGTGGGCCAAGGAGAGGCCCGTCTTCCCCCTCACCATCGACGCTCCGCGCACACTCTCAACTTGGTGGCGACGTCCGACGCTGGAGAGGCGGAGCGCCATGAACTCTTTGCAAGACCTCTCCGGTTCGCATTGCGCGCATGTCGTGCCTTGTGAAATAAACAAGGACAGTCGGCGGTTGCTGCCAAGACTATTCAGGGATTTTGTGTGAGGGCATTAATAAGGCCTGTAGCAACGCGGTGGAACTCACTCTACGATTCACTAGAGTGTGTATTCAACTTAGATGCCGACGGCAAGGACCTCGACGGATAGTGCAGGACCTTGCAAGCTCTGCCATTCCAGCGCCCACGCGACTTACTCTTCATGAAGGAGTACTACGAGGTAAGAGCGCCATGGCTATTATTGTACGTTTCACAAGAGGAAGTGTTCCGATGATGAGTTACCGTCATATAAATATTAGGCGTCATGTGTATAAGTACTTAACCTAATATCTCATGTTCTGCAGGTCATGAAGCCCCTCGCCTGCGCGATCGATGTCCTTCAAAAGGACGATCACATGTACGTACATGGGGTACCTTCTGCCGACCATTAAAATCCTGAAGCGGCGGCTCAATCACCTTTTGGTTGCGGGCTTGCAGTTTTCTGCTCCGCGGGTAAATGCACTTCTTAATGGCATCTGGAACAGGTATGTTTCGAAAGAAAGCGTTATATACTTTGTGTTCGGCAATACGGTTACATATGGGATGCGATTGTTTGTCTATACAGGTTCGGTCATCTGCAGGACGACCGGGAGCTGCTACTAGCGTCCGTCGTGCTCCCCCGATTCAAAGTGGGATGGGTCCATGGCGATGCCAGGTGGCAGGAGTTAACGCATCTGCTCAAGGACGAGGTGAACCGCCCATGCTACGGAGAACCAGAATCGAGACGCGCAAGATGACTGCGTACTCTCCCCCGACATAGATTTCTTAAACTTTTCTGTGCCGGGGACAACTAAAGGCAGTGGGGAAGTGCCCCGGTACTTGACATCCCAAGACAATACAACGGACCTCCTGAAAGACTTCCCTCGCCTTCAGAAAGTGCTCCTCAGATTCAACACTGCCTTGCCATCCAGCGCGTCTGTTGAGAGGGTTTTCAGCGTAGCAGCAAACTTATTCACAAGAAAACATGGGAAAATGAGCGACGCAAACTTTCAGTGACAACTCTTGCTTCAGCTTAACAAGATCTAGAACCCCCTTCGCTCCCCCTCCCTCCCCCCGTCCTCCCCCCAAATGGCGAACGCCCAAATCAATAAACTTCTTCAAACGAATTCTATGCTTGTGTCCGCATTGTGAAGGTGCACTGACCGCGAAGAGGGAACCCGTTTTTCTTCTTCAATACTTGTGAAAATGTAAAATATAGGTTGGAAGTAGTTCATCGTTATGAGCGCTAAAGATGTAAGTCTTCACGCAATAAAGTGATCGGAAAAGTAATGGTTACTTCTTAAAGTAATGTCCGATTAATTTTGCTGTCGAGTAATCAAGCAATCTAATCGAATACTTTTTAGCCAAGAGTAATAGTAATTGTAATCGATTAATTTGTTTTAGTAACGTGTACAAGTAACGTTACGTTAGTTAGTAACGTGTACAACGTGTACAACGTTAGTAGCGTGGACAACGTGTACACACCATGTCTTCGATCGACAGAGTGGTCACGCTGCTCGGTTACAAGCTCGGCCGCACGTTGGGAGACTTCAATGCTCGCTTCTGCGAATACCGCCGCCCGGCCAACACCGGCGCTAACCTCTGGAGCCCCAGAACGGGGGTGCTGGACTCTCTGCGTTGCATAAAATTCGGCTAGTCGTCTGCAAGCCGGGCACGAAGGAAGCCCTCGCCAGGTGCTCGAGACCGGCCTGCCAGATGTCAGCAGCCCATGGCGGCCCCGCGAAGACCACCCTCGCAGGGACCGCTGCTAGGCCTAATATTTTCGCCACAAATCTTCGCCACAATATCATATCATAATCACCATCCGTTTTATCTTGTATATTTTAGCATAACATGATCACCATCACTTAACTCGGCGCCGCGGGCCTCCATCGAGTACGGGCTGTGTGACTTTCGGTGGTGCCGCCAGCTCTTCTGAATCCGTAAAAATTGTTAGTAATGCGAAAGCATTAACTGTCTCATGGAGGAAGCCGACGTCATCAGCTTTGGGAACCATGCAAAACGGCATCTTAATGAAACCGCGCGCAAAGCCTAGCCAACGGCACCTTTACCCTTCGGTCCCATTGGCTGGCGCGCGTCGATGAGGCTCCCGTTGGCCGCTGCGCTTCAGTTTGTGTGGTGTCATCCTGACTGTGTTATCACACTGTTGAGTTATCATTGATCAGCGTTCGCTCGCCTCTTATCGGTTCTACGGCGCCTGGCAATAAATACGGCGCATGGAATAAACCAAGGGGTTCGTTTAACTGGGTAATACGTTGCTGTTTGCTTCTTCCTCGCGCCGCAAAGCACACGACAGTTTGAACGATCGCTCACCCGATGGCGCTGCGTGTCCGCGAGGCAGCGGCTCCACCGTTCCAAGCCCAAGGTCAGCGCGTTGTACGCAGCAGATTAAAGAAGGGAGCGAAGAGCGGCGTGCGTGCTTTCGCATTCACAGCTCATAAGGAGTGCTTAGGATTACCTCGAGCCTTTTATTATTTATTAATATTACTATATTTACTTCATATTACTATTACTATATCAGGCAGTCAGCGGCCCGAAACCATCACGCAACTAACTTTGCCATTTTCGGCAGGGCGAGCGGTCCTGCGGTTCCGGCAGTTCCTCGTGCCGGGCGCGCACCATCGCTGCCGATCGCCGACCGATGTCGCTAACTCAGCACTAGTCAGTCAACGCCAGGCCACGTGGTTGATCGCCATTCGTCATCCGGGCAACCGGATACGACGCCTATATCAGCGGATCCCACGGCTCTTCTCAGCGCAGTCGGCGGCCCGAAACCATCACGCAACTAACTTTGCCATTTTCGGCAGGTGAGAATCTTTTATATAATGTTTTGATAGCGAATGTTATTGTTCTGCCGCCAACTCTCCCAAGTGCACATTCAGAGTTGTGTTTCTTGTTTCCTTGTTCATACGCAAAGTCTTACTTTTCACTTCTACCATGTCGACCACAAGTTCTCCAGAGTGCATTGTGTGTTTTGAGCAAGTTGCATCTGACGGGAGTTTCATGACCTGCGGTTCATGTAAACATGTTTACCATTTTGGTTCATGCTCCGAAATTTCGGAAGGAACGTTCAAATCGATGGGAACCTCGAAGCGTGATAAGTGGATTTGTCGAACGTGCAGAAACCTCGAGAGTAAGCTAAGTATGAGCTGTGTGACTGAGGACATGCTTCCTTCCGGGAAAGACGCAGTCGCCGCGCAACTTGCAGAGATATACTCGAAGCTCGAGCTGCTTCACTGTCTGAATGCAAATGTTGATCGGCTCTGCGGTCTCCCGGCTAAGGTGGGTGACCTTCTTTCGCTTACGCCCTCAGTTGATGCAATTAAGGACACGATTAAGGGGTTCCAGGAATCTGTAAGGAAATGTGAATCTTTGATGTAAACTTTGACCGAAAATTAGAAGGAGGTTAAGCTACTCAGATCAGAAGTCGGTGCACTGCAAGCTACAGTATCCGACCAAACGGCAATGACTGCGCAACTCCAGTCAAACATTAATACAAATGAACATTACAGTCGGAGATGCAATCTGGAAATACATGGTGTGCCATGTACGAGCGGTGAAGTCCTGAAAGCCATTCTAGTCGACCTTGCTCAAAAATAGATGTAGCGAGTTTTGACCCCGCTGAAGTAGTAGCCTGCCATCGCTTGCGCTCCAGGCGCAACGGTATTGCGCCAATTTCGGTGCAATTCACCTCGGTATCCTGCAAGGAACACTGGATGAGCGCGCCCAAGAAGCTGGCTGCGCTTTCTCGGTCAGAACACCAACAGAGGCTTTAACTACAATCTAACCAGAGCTAATAAGGACCTCTTCTGGCAGGCGCGAAACGAAGGTAAAGAAAATTCGTATAAGTTCGTATGGGTAAAAAACGCCGCCATCTTTGCTAAAATGAAACGTCACTGGCGCTCCATATCGGTAGCACTGGGGATTGGAAAAGAATAGCGTTATAATGGAGGACGCATTAATACTTCCTGATTTCACTTCGTTGCTCGACATTTTTCCTCCTAGTGCTAGTACACTTACGGTCCTGCATGTCAACATAGGGAGCATTATACAATATTGGAGTGAATTTCAAATTGTGGCAGGAAAAGGGGGTTAGTGTAGACGTGTTTGCTTTAACGGAAATGAATCTTACTAGAATGGAAAGTCGGGCGAGTTGGTATGAATCCAATTTGAAAAACAGCGCGAATTACACACGGACAAGAAGAGGAAAACAGCGCATCGTCCTCTGTGTTCTCTTCTTGTCCGTGTGTTATATTCGCGCTGTTTTTCAAAACGGAAATGAATGTTCGGGACATAGATTTTTTGCAAAACCAATTTTCCTTACCTGGTTAAGATGCCTTCTTTTCTAGCTCGTAATAAATCCAGGGGGGGGAGGGGAGGTATAGCCATTTATGTAAAAGGTAACTGGTCGACGGTTGACTTGAACCTTAGTTTTAATCATGCCGAATGCTTTGCTCTAAATCTTTTTAACCATACTTCATTTGTATCACTTTTGGCTATTTACAGACCTCCGTCTGAAAATGTGTTTAGTTTCCTAGATTAGTTGGATTCAAATTAAGAAAAGTTGGCAATCATCGGTAATGTTTGCCTTGTGGGTGATTTTAATATTGATTTACTAAAGCAATTTAAGTCTCAAGTGTGCGATTATTTAAATATTATTGCCAATTATGGTATAGAAGGTCAAATTAATGCACCGACTAGAGAAGAAATCCTCCAAAACAAACTAGTAACGTCGTGCATCGATCACGTAAGTGTACGAAACTCGGGACTAGCCGTAGCAGTTGTCATCATCCAGCAGAAACTAGCGGACCACTATTTAATTGATTCTAGATTAAGCTCCGCAAACGACTCTGAAGAAATATTTGAACAGCCTAGACAGATCAGTTTTACTGATTCGTGTCGTCTTGATAGGTTAATTGCAAGCTATGACTGTGTCTCTTTCATCGAAAACACACCTTCCAATGAGGCCTATTCAAAGTTTGACGATATTTATACGAGTCTGAGATCTGCAAGTACGAAGGTGGTTAGAGGAAAAGCCGGAAACAGAACCAGCCATGGTTAACCGAAGATATTCTTTCGGCTATAAAAATAAAGGATGTCTTATGGGCACGCTACCGTCGTTATCCGGGAAATAAGGACTTCAAAGCAGCTTATCAATGTAAAAAAAAAAGTCAAGGCAATTGTTCGATCGCAAAAATGTAAACACATGCACGACAAATTTTATCAATCGCGTTTTGGCATGGCCAGGACGAGGACTCTGGTGAATGAGGTCAAGGGTTGCGCTTCTAAGTTATCTCTCGATGACGGGATAACTCGAAATTTTGGATCCGACTCAAAATCAATCTCCGAAAGTTTCAACTGTTTTTTGCTTCGGTGTCTGGTAGCTCACGCGAGGAAGATGCAGTGCCCTCGAACCTAGACCATTCTTTTGAATGTTCTGCGCATTTGCCTGAAATGACTTAGCAAGATCTTCGTATTCTGGTATCTTCTTTTAATCTTAATAAAGCAGCACCAGGCGCTGATAATATTCGCTTGTGTGATTTGCGTCGCAATTTTGATACTCTGGGCAATGCACTGCTGCATATATTTAATGGACTTAAAAAGTCGGGGGTTATTCCAGACTGTCTTAAAGCCGCTTTTGTAAGGCCGCTTTACAAGGGAGGTAAGCGCAATGATGTTGCAAGTTATAGACGAATATATATCCTTCCGTGTTTAGCACTGATACTCGAAAAGCATTTACTGAAAACAATGACCTCATTTATAAATAAGTCTGATCTGTTGTCAAAACGACAATACGGTTTTACTGCAATGCGTGGCACCAATTCCTTATTTGAGGATTTTGCTGATACAGTGTACGCCTCATTTGATAACAACCAATTTGCTTGCGCATTGTTTTTAGATGGACCAAAAGCTTTTGACTCTATCTGTCACAAAATGTTATTGAATAAACAATATGACTGCGGTTTTCGTGGACCTTTTTTTGTTACTCAGCAGCTTTTTGTCAAACAGAACGCAACAGGTTTTGATTTGTAACACTAGAAGCACATATGTCACTTTAAAATCGGGCGTATCGCAAGGCTCCGTCTTAGCACCGTTACTTTTTAACCTGTATGTGAATGATCAAGCAAAGGCGGTGTCGGGATGTGAACTGTATCAGTACGCCGATGATACTTTGTTGGTATCGCGTCACATAAATTGTACCAGTGCAATGACTGCGTTACAAACAAACGCTACACGGTTGATGAACTGGTTCAATTCGAAATTTATAAAAAATAAACACGCATAAAGCAAAACTTGTGTTTCTGTAGTCCACTTAAACGGAAGGTTCTTGATACTCCTTTTCTTCTACAGTCATCGAGCTGTGTTGATTGTAGATGTATACCCATAAACCATGTTAGTACAACCAAGTATTTGGGAATACTGTTTGATAGTGATCTCTCCTGGAATTTCCACCTTTGGATATGTTGCTAAAAAAACTACGTAGTGTTTCGTGTTTTCTTTATTGAATAAAAATGTTTCTGCCTTTCACAGTCCGAAAAATGACAGCAAATGCTCTGGCTTATGTTGTGCTGCGTTACGGTATTACACTGCATGCTAACTGTTCATTGGGTTGGCAAAACAAAATTGACAGTATTTTAAAAGGAATTCTGAAAGCTATAGCATACGGTACCAACATCCCATCTGACAATCTCTTCCTTTTTTACATCTCCCTCGTTTTGCAACACTTTTCGAGAGATGTGTCATAGAAAAGCATTACTGTAATAGTCCTTGTAAAATTTCACGTACAACTCAGCGTTCACTTAGGGACAGCGAACATTTGCGATCCCCAGAGTGTACACTAAATATGGAAAACGAAAGCGCTCATTTTTGCTCCTCATATATTTAACAAATTGACAGTATCACTTAGTAATATAAACTCAAAACGACAGTTCAAACATTTTTTTTTGCGTACATAGTGTTAGATATCGTTCCTGTGTTAACTCATTTTATTGTCCATGATTTAAGACAACACTGAGACTGGGTAAAACAAGGACAAACACGACGAAATCTCAAATTGAGATTTGAAATTTCGTCGTGTTTGTCCTTGTTTTCCCCAGTCTCAGGGTTGTCTTAAATCATGAAAGTAAACCAGCTCGCCTGCGCCCTATCGCTCATTTCATTTTATTGTGTTGGCACTTTTCTGCTGCGTTGTCATTATTAGAAATGTTTGCGTCTTTTTTTTGTGCATTCGATGTGTGTTGTAGTTTTTGGTTATTGTTGTGATGTATGTTTATATTCCGATTTCTTATGTTGTTTTCTTTTACGCCGTTGCCGGGTCACGTCCCACAAGCCATCACGGGCTTTGACGGACCGGTTACCACTGATTTGTATGTCAAGACTGTCAATAAATAACTTATTATTATTGTTATTATTAATAATATTATTACTATTACTATTAATATTAAATATTATCAATAACATTATGGCGTATCGAGACTCAATGGAATCTGACCTTCTCAAAAACCCTAAGAACATTTGGAGGTACACTAGTTCACGTTCCGGGAAGGGTATCGGATCGACAATAGTTTTGAATCACCATGAAAGAGATGCGGAGTGCGTGCCCCAGCCATTGGCAGATCCTTTTAATTCAGCCTACAAAGACTGCACCGTCTGCTCCTCCGCCACATTGCCTCACTTGAATGAGATTCGGTGACCTACTAAGTTACATCATTGTCGACGAGGAATGTGTAGAGCTAGGTATTAAAAAAATGAAAGCCACTCTATCTGCGGGGCACAATTGTATACCATCTGCAATTCTGAAAACCTTTCATATCTCACACCTACACTATGTGCAATATTTAATAACTCATTAGGTCAGGAGGGTTCCCCGAAATGTGGAGGATGGCCGTGGTCGTTCCGGCTCTGAAGTCGGGAACGAAAGGATGTTCTCAACTGTAGACCGATTTCCCTCTCTCTTCATTTTACAAACTCTTTGAAACAGTCATTCATCAATTGTTGTCGTTCAAATTGCGAAACGTAATCCGCTCTAATCAACATGGGTTAATGACAGGCCGTTCAACGACTACAAATCTTGTATGTTTTATGTCTACCGCATCCCAGGTAGTCTGCAACAGAGGTCAGCTATACTTGGCCTACTTTGACCTAAGCAAGTCCTTTGACGTTGTAAATCATACGGTTCTTTCATCAAAGCTTTACGCCTGCGGGATTTGTGGCACACTATTGTCACGAATGACAAATGATGAGGCGACGAAAGCTGAAGTAAACTAAACGTTTAATGGGGTGAACTTGTGCCCAAAACAAAAAGGTAACTGAAGATAACAACAGAGCGTCGCGGGCGTCGATGGCGTGCGTAATAGCAGGATCGAACGCGGGGGCGAGACTGACCGCGGCTTGCCACGGGGAGCACCTTTGTAGCCGCGTGGGTCTCTGGAACATTCGGCCTTGAACTTTCGGCGCGTAGAACATTCGTTACTCGATCAGACAGGAAAGTTCTCGAATTCGCGAGAACGCCAAGTAGACAGAATAAATAAAAGAACATTCCGCTGCCTGGAATCGAAACCACACTCTTCCTCACGAGAGTCAAGCGCGGTGACCACTCGGCCACGCACGCGCTTGCTCGCCGACGCACGTGGCAATATACGACTGGTTTCAAAGCTATTTCTTTAACAAGAAAGCGTACGTTCGCGTCAACAATATGAACTCTTCATTGTACGGGACAAGTTCTGGCGTTCCTGAGGGAT
Source organism: Ixodes ricinus (assembly GCA_037355805.1). Lineage (NCBI taxonomy): Eukaryota > Metazoa > Arthropoda > Arachnida > Ixodida > Ixodidae > Ixodes > Ixodes ricinus. The sequence continues at coordinate 47,838 of JAZHYW010007475.1, forward strand.
CCGTCGTAGGATCGCTCTTGTTCCCAATTTTTGTAAATGACGTCTCTGATGCTATTTCAAATTCTTCGTTCCTGCAATGCGCTGATGACATTGAAGTTTACAAAGAAATAGTTACTTTAGATGATTGTGCTAGGTTTCAGGAAGGCACATGTTCTTTCTTTATGTGGTAATCAGTCAATAATGTTCTCTTAAACCGTGTTAAAACCAAGTTTATGACATTTACTCGGAAGGCACGGAATACATTTTTCGCATATCGAATTCATGGTGAACCCCTGTCCCGTGTATGTGCTATGAAAGATCTGGGAGTTATGTTCGATCCTGGCCTGCGATTCTCTAGTTACGTAACTAGGCTCGTCAACTCGTCTCTGCGCTCGCTGGGACTTGCCTCTCGCTTAACGAAGGACTTCAAGCATCCTTCTGCGTTTCTTACGTTGTACCGCTCGTTATGCATGCCGCAGTCAGAATATGCCTCAATTGTGTGGACCGGAATCTTTAAAACTAACTCATTGGAAATCGAACGAGTTCAGAAAAAGTTTATTTGCATCTTTAAACATCGCCACCTTATGAAGGATGTCCTTTGTTCAACTTATGACGCAACGTTAGAGCGTGTTGACTTGCTAAGCCTGCACCGGCGTCGGCAGAAGGCGGACCGATTGTTTTTGTTTAAAACGTTGCATGGTTCGATTAATTCACCGAGCCTCTTGTCTGAAGTGTGCCTTAGGGTTCCACGTGTGCCTGCTCGGAATCAATCATTTTATATTTAAAAAACTTTAGCCTTTTAAGCCCAATTATTAGACTGACTTAGTGTTATAAACAGTACTCTGAGAAACTCGATATTTCAACTCGTGGTACAGGGCACTTGTTATTTCTATGGAAGACCTGTCCGGCAGCTGAATAATGGTTGTGGTTCACTTTAAGATTGATTTCGGAGGGCACACACATTCTTGGGTCTGTGCTTGTGCTTCTGCTTCGTATATTATTCGCTTTGAGTGCCTCTCAAACTTGTTTTTACATTATCGCAATATCTCACCATTGTACACAAGACCTCGAAATTGTATTTTGTCATCATTCAGCTCAGTGTATGTCGTGTATGATTATATGCAGCCACTGTATAATGCTTTGCTCTTCTGTATTTGTGTGTTTTATGTATTCATTTTCATCCATTGTGCCAGTACCAAGAGCTCAAGGTTCTTCCTCAGCAGTATAATAAATATTGATTGATTTAATATTAATAATAATGTTATTATTAATATATTACTCTTATTAATTAAAAAAATACTTGTGGGATCAATGGTGGAATTGATCCCACAAGCCTCTGTGGCTTTGATCAGTTCCGGAACTGAAATGGCATATTTGCACCACGGAATAAAACATTTATTATTATTATTATTATTATTATTATTATTATTATTACGCAGACGGGAATCGCAAGATTACTACAGCGGCCTCCTCATCTCATAGAAGTATATCGCCGAACGCGCAGCTTGGTGGAGTGGCTGGTGGGAGAGGCTGGTTCGCTCGGTCAATGTCTGCCTTCGAATGATTCGCGGACGACAGAGTCTACCTTCGAAGAACTGACAAAATTCTTGGTCGACGTCGAGGGAACTATGAACTCGCGGCCATTAACGTATCATCACTCAGACACCAGTGAGCCAGCTGCATTGGCGCCTACCCATTTTTTCATCGGGAGGAGATTTACACACTGCCGGAAATCGAGCCGCCTCAACCGTCTTCTAAAGGAAGTCTCACCCGCCGCTGGAAGATTCGCCAATGACTTATGAAGAAATTCTGGAGGTTTTGGGTGTGTAGTAAGTCGCCCGACACTCTGACAGTTGCCTGCCGAAAATGGGCGACCTGGCCCTATCGCGCGAGGACAACACTCCTGGACAGCTGTGGAAGGTTGTTCGCATTACCAAGTTATTCAGTGGTACCGACGGACATGTGTCGATCCTGTGCTGTCAGGCTGCCCTCTGGAGCATCAATCCGAAGACTAGTACAGTTGCTGTACCTCACAAAAACCATGTGATCGAATGAGCTCTCCTCATTTGGGGGGAGGGTGTTTGAAATTAGGGCGAAGACATCCTTCCTCGTGTGCGCATGGAGATGATGGTTGGGGACTGCCACAAATTAAGAGGAAAAAAAAACGAAACAGGCAGGCCAAGTAAATCGTTTTGCCGCAAGACAAAAACAAATTGTTGTGGGTATGTTTATACAGCCGTAAGTTAGTCTGCCTCTGTGGGCGCCTGGTGTCTCAGCTGTAGGTAAGCAATTTAGCCAGTGCGGTACAACCGCTGACCTGGGGACTTTAACGTGCAACACACAGTAGTGATACATGACCGCACACCGGTATGACCCTCATCCAGATCGAAACTGGCAGGGATTGAGCTCAGGATCCCTGGGTTCTGCAGCGCGAGCTTTCGCTGCACGTGCTCCGAGCTGGTGTGCGCCAGCCCACTCGGCCACCGATGCCCCCAATCCTTTCCCCGAAGCAGGTCGTATTGTTCGTTTCCCTATTCGAGTACACTCTGTCCGTAATAAGGTTGATAGCTGGGCAAGTTGGTAATCGTTGTACATAATGGCATAAAACAGCGCAATGATACAAAAGGAAGAGACAAACCAGACATGACAGAGCGCTGGCCTGTCTGGTTTGTCTCTTCCTTTTGTATCCTTTCGCTGTTTGATGCCATTATGTACACTCTGTCCGCAACAGCGATGGTTCGGTTCCCGGCTCCCGCAAGTAGCGTCTTCCGGTGGGTTTTAGTGACTTTCGGTACGCTATGTTCATTAAAATATCTCGACTTCTCACTATAAAAATATTATAGAACATATTTTGATATACGCATATAAAATTCCCTATATATATGAGGAAGGAATCTTGTGAGAATGCTCACATTAGATAGATTTAATTAGAAGATGTGGCACTTGCCTGGATCACGCATGACTGATTTTTGTATCTTTGTTGGGAGCCAAAAGCATACGACGTGTATATTGTACACTCGGGCAAGATGTTCGAACTGATTGGCAGCTTGCGGTCGTACTAGCGCTGGCATCACGGGCTCGTCCATGTCAAGCAGACGGGAAGATCTCGCCAGCGCAAACGATTGGCTTTCTCACTTCTGGGTGATAAAGGCAATCCGTAAAATATTTTTGACGAAAAATATTTTTTGATGGCGTGAGCGCGGTTTTAAATTTAAAAATAGCGTGAAACTAGGTATCACTCCATAATTTATGAAAATTACAAAATTAGTCGAGCGCAACGTCTGGGACGTCGCGCTTAATCCCCTTCGACTTCTTAAAAAAAATTCATGGCCTTTTGCCGCATTGTCCGTAGCCATGCCCTAAAGTATTTCTGACGCAAAAATTTTTTGAAGGCGTGAGCGCGGTTTTAGCTTTTAGAAATAACGTGAAACTAGGTATCACTCCTTAATTTATGAAACACCCAACAATATTTTCTTCTTGAATCTGCACGGCTTTCGACTTGCAATGTGCTGTTTTGTATAATTTAAATATTGTTTTAAAAACAGAATTTTGTTTTGAAAATGTGAGCAGTTTTGTTATTTTATTAAAAATATCTAATTGTTTCGGGGACTCAGTAGAACTTTTTACCAGCTGCCCTGCAGGTATATAATCTATAAAAAATGTTTATACCGCTCAATTAAATATCTTGCAGTAAAAAAAATATCTTGAAGTTGCAGAAAAGTGCGTTTTGACGCATAAACAGCCGTTTATTTCACCCTGAGGTGTTCCCAGCAAAAACACGAACTATGGTGGGTTTGGAAGAACAATCAATTGTCTTTTGATTCGGAAAGTTTAGTCAAGGTAATTTTTGTTTAAAGCGATAAAACAATTTTTGAATTTGAACTCCCGGACCACAACCCGGCGTTGCTTCTTAACGCCTCTTCGCCGCACAGCACGCCACCGGCGACGATAGCTGACACGATTAGGTCCAAAGAAAGAACGGAGTTTACTGCCGCTCCCCTTGTCCGTCTTTTCAGCTGCTAGGGAAAAATCGGCGGGCAATCTGTTGATAATCGGAGGTGCCGCCAGTGCGAGGGCCCGTTGTGCCCTTTGTATCCGAGGGCGGCTCCTCACACTCCGAAACGCGATGCCTAATTGACGGGCGGCATTAGCTGACGTGGACTTCTCCTAAAAGTGTAACGCGACAATATCGCCGTGAAATCTAGCTGTCACGCATACATCGGTTAAAAGCGGAACTATTCAGCGACGCAACAATTTGTCGTTTCATAGCCGATTTAAACACAAACGAGGCGTGAGCCTCCAACTTCGCGCATTCGTTAACACCACATCGCCTCGTCGTTTGATAATGCCCGTTCACTGGGCTTTTGTGTTGCTGTTTAAATAGTGTCCTGACGTTGACAATAGAGAGTGATTGCGATGTGTACGTAAAAAACAGCAAGCTTACTAGTGGATGCTCTGACCCGGCAGCGCTAAGCATCTGCTGATATCAAGACAATGGAAGACCACAAGAGGACACCGCCGTGCAAAACAGTCGAAATAGGAAAATCCACAAAGCAACAAGAATGGAAAAAACTTCTTCCCTCCAAGATGAACCCAACAACTCGAGGCCCTGCTTTCTACCTGCGTGCGCACACCGTGACACCGTCGCACGCTTTGGCAGGCTCGACGGTGGCGTGCTGTGCAGAGAAGAGGCGCAAGAAACGACGCCAGGTTGCGGCGCGAAACCTCAGCTTTAAAATGTATTTTTTTCTCTTTAGAACAAAATTATTTTATTTAACCTTTCAAGAAAAAAAGACAATAAACTCTTCTGTAAAAGTCACCATGTTTCGTAGTTTTCTTTGGGCTACATCAAGGCAGAATTGACGGCTCTTGAAACGGCAAAACACAATTTTGCACAAATTTAGCTGCTTTTCTGCATGACATTTAGTTGTAAGGCCTGAAACCCATTTTTTCATTTGTGCAGTATCCGTACAGGGCTTTCAATAACAATTTTTATAGTCACCTGCAACAACGAGACAGTTTGTAGTAAAACTATCAAAAATGATAAAATTCTTATATATTCCTAATTCTTGTAAATTGGTTCAAGCCAATATTAATGATGCTTATTACATAGCTACCAAATACCGTGTCGCTACTAGGCAAAAATGTTCCACCGTTCTATAAATATATCTTACTTCTCATGGAGAAGTAAGATATATTTATGGAGAAGTCCACGTCAGCTGATGCCGCCCTTCGATTAGACATCAAGTTTCGGAGTGTGAGGAGCCGCCCTCGGATACAAAGGGCACAAGGGGCCTGCTATGGCTACGCACTGGCGGCACCTCCGATTATCAAACGATGCCCGCCGTTTTTTCCTTTGCAGCTGAAAAGACGGACAAGGGAAAGTGGCAGTAAACTCCGTTCTTTCTTTGGACCTAATCGTGTCAGCTATCGTCACCGGTGGCGTGCTGTGCGGCGAAGAGGCGTTAAGAAGCAACGCCGGGTTGTGGTGCGGGAGTTCAACTTCAAAAATTGTTTTATCGCTTTAAACAAAAATTACTTTGATTAAACTTTCCGAATCAAAAGACAATTGATTGTTCTTCCAAAGCCACCATAGTTCGTGTTTTTACTGGGAACACCTCAGGGTGAAATAAACGGCTGTTTATGCGTCAAAACGCACTTTTCTGCAACTTCAGGATTATTTTTTACTGCAAGATATTTAATTGAGCGGTTTAAATATTTTTTTATAGATTCTCTACCTGCAGGGCTGCCGGTAAAAAGTTCTACTGAGTCCCCGAAACAATTAGATATTTTTAGTAAAATAACAGAAATGTTAAAATTTAAGGAAAACATTGCATTCTCAAAAAATATTTAAATTCAACAAAACTGCGCGAGCCCAACCACATTGCAGGTCGAAAGCGGTGGAGATTTAAGAAAAAATATATTGTTGGGTGTTTCATAAAAAAGATGATTTTTCATAAAATATGGAGTGATACCTAGTTTCACGCTATTTTTAAAAGTTAAAGCCGCGCTCACGCCATCGAAAAATATTTTTCGTCAAAAATGTTTTAGGGCATGCCTACAAACAATGCGGCAAAAGGACATGCATTTTTTTTGGAAATGGAATGTGGTCGAGCGCAACGTCTGAGACGTTTAACATGGAATGACCCTCCTGTCCGTGTCACCGTCGTGTGAATGAAAGGACGGAAAGGATTCCAAGAAATGCAGGTGCAGCAATGCCTCGTACCAGGGTGAGTTGACAAAGGAAGAAATAGTAATAAGCGGCTAGTTTGCGGACTGAGCTTTTCCACTTTATATTTTTATTTGTTTACCGTCGAGTTTTTTTTTATGAGTGCCTACCGTCTAGGATTTTTCGAACACTTCCCTCTGTTCACTCAAACAACTGTTACCATTCGCCATGACCCAGGCACAGATGATAACGACAGTTCTTTTGCGTTAATGGGCTCCGCCCTCACCCCCCCCCCGCGCCCTCGCCTTCACAATGACAATCCCATGACGTCAGCACTTGGTAGAGTTCCACCTGATAAGCCAAGCGCTTCCTTTAGGGCTATTATCCATTCCATATGCAGGGTGCTTCAACGAAGAAATGATAAAATTCCTAACAATAGGGTAGTTGGAAATACTTTTCGAGAACAACTTGCCAGCTACGTCGGACGTTAAGGATTACAAAACAAAATAATTAGTTAAATAATTAACTACAGTTTGCTAAATTTCTTTTGATTTACTGAAAGTCAACATATGCCTTCAATAAAACACTTGCTCAGTATCATCGAAAAAAAAAACAAAAAAAAACTGATTACCTCCGAGATTATAGTTCACCTTAGAAACATACAAAACAAAAACAAGATTTTGCAATAAGAAAAAAAAATACGCTTAATTTGGTTTTGTTTCTACGTTTTGGTTTCCTTATATTGCGCATCTTTGCGGGCCGCAGTCCCTGCCTCCCGAAACCTAGAAACGTGTCTTAATTGAGCGTTTTCCGGGAACGCAGTAATATGGTTTTCAAGGGTGCCTATCAAATTTCTCATTAGGAGCACATGTTTATTTTCACTAATTAAAGGTAATTGGTAAGTTTAAGTTACCTATTTAGGTTATTAGTATCTCTTTTGTGATTCTTGACGTCCATCTGTTCCTGGAAAAAGTTTATTCTTCAACCAACCCATTTTAGGTATTCTTGAAAGCCTTCGCGGAAACACCCAGTATAGCTAATGACTGCACATTTTCATTTTGGAACTGAGAAGGGTATAGCTGAGGTCTGCGTCGGTTTTGAATATAATCGGCGTCTTTTTTATATCTAGTTATGTCTATAGGTGTACAACACATTTCTAAGCATTACATGTCAATTTCTAAGACATAAGATAGTGAAATATTTCCAGGCAGGTTTCAGATGTTTGAGTAAACAGTTTCAGTAATCTTGAACCTTTCGCTTTTAAAAACAGAAATGTAGAGATAATAAACAAAAAAAATGTTACATCTGACAAAAACAAAAAAAAAAGCAACTACAACATCCGATTTGGCAAATATAGACGTCACGTACATTATGGGTCCGTAAAGAAGACACAAAAAAGGCTCGAGAGAATCAACGGCGAGGAAGTAAGATATGGCGTTCCATATCATGAGCACTGATTACTCAGCGGGTGCGCTGCACTCTCCGTCTCTTCCCAACCCGTTGAATTTTGGGCCCTCCCATCGCAACATCGGAGAGGGCCCACCTCTGTCTAATTCCTGAAGAACACCACGGCAGGAGCCTCGAAGAAACGCGCTAATAAGGGCAACGCATACATCCACCTCAAGACGGATACTTCAAATCCAATATTAGCCGAGGCTGGTAGAGCAAGAACGTGGCGGGGCACTTCGGATCATCGTCGCCCTCGGCTCTCTCTAAGCGCGCACCCCTACCGCCGCTCGCAACGCAGCCGAGTACATGCACGTCTGTTTGCAGACAAACGGCGGCCGGGAGAGCCGCTCATTTTCTTTCCTTCCTCAGGGTCTAGACCGTGTGCAAACGGGATATCGCTGTCTACTCGGTGGAGCAGCCCTAAGCCTAACCGGAAGCGTGCCTTGAGATGGAGAGTAAAGCGGCGAGATCGATGTGTCTGTTGGGCAAACAGTAGGGCCGTGCACGCGAAAGTGTATCTTCCTGGGCCACGTTACGGATCTAGATGTTTTTAAGCCTGCAGCTCGGTTCACGGCACTGTGTGAAACGAGTATGTCATATGCTATACCAAAGTTATACAAAATGTTCTCTTCCTTTTTTTTTTTGGGGGGGGGGGGAGGGGTAAATTTCGTTTAAAAACACCGTGAAAGTTACACTAATGCGATCTGCGCAGGTAAATTTTACAGCCAGGGGGACCTAATATAAGGCGCTAAGCGTCACGATGAATCGTACAATTAATTAAAATATGTTGATTCACTTTTCATATGTAAAAATAAACACATGGTTTTAATTAGGAACTTGCTGAGCGACATCGTGAACCACTACGTCAGTCAATTTTAGAGACACTCGTAGCACGTGGAAGTGCTGGCGTGGACGAAAGTTACCACTCGTGTGACACGTGCATGGCTGGCTGTGCAAAATCGCAGACGATTTTCGCACCAGCAGTCTTCCGCTTGTTGCACGGGAGAGAAACCAACGCTCTTCCAACGCGCCCCAAATCTTTCTTAAATTGATTGATTTAGGGCTTTCCAAGGCGCGGAGAAAATTTTAATCTAGAACCACATGTTTTCTTCGCTGATTAAAAAGTTAATAAACATTGCGGCCACGCGCCACTAAGAGATCTCTAGAAAAAGAGGAGAGGGTCGAAGTGCGAGGGTATTAGAATAAAAGCCCAGTTGGATTTCGGACATGAACCTGGTCGGACGTCTCTACAGATTTATGAGCTCACGCAGAATTGCATCACGTCCGGGTCACCAAATCTATAGAAACGTCCGACCAGGCTGATTTCCGAAATCCAGTTGGGCTTTGATTCTAATCCCCTCGCGCTTCGACCTTCTCTTCTTTTTCTAGAGATCTCTTAGTGGCGGGTGGCCACAAACATATTCATGTTAATTATTTGTCTTATCTTGACGATTAGCCCAATATAATATATCTCTCCGACCGTATGGTTCAAATGCACTGGCCACATTAATGTAGCTCTACATGCTTTCTTTAAAAAATCTTCGAAGCCTAAAAAAGAAAAAAACGCCCTGCATACTCCAGCAATGTAAAGCCATTAAAGGTAAAAAGTTCAATAAAAAAAACACGAAAATCTTAGAAGCATTTTTATGCGGAAATCGGTAACTTTTCAAAAACCGCCATCATTATTAAAGTTAAGGCAGTCAATATATCTGGGATTATTTCAAGGCCCATTTAATGACGGCAAGTTTCTTTGTTCTTATAGACTAGTAACCGGCAATCACAAGCCGGAAAGTTGCCTGTTTTTCACTTACCTCCTCCAGCGCCTGGAAATTATAAAACCTTTGTTTTCCCGGAAGCACCTCGATCGTTATTCCTAGATTCATTTATGCCGTCGGACGTTGAAAAGGGTTGTTTTCGTTGTCAACGACTTGACTTCGTGGCCAGAGGTTGAGAAAGCAACCGTGCATATTCATTATTTCTCAAACGCTCGTACCGGCCTTCACCTTTTTTCTTGAAATTTAGGGGGGGGGGGCATCCACGTGGAAATTTAAATATAAAGGGTACACTGTTAGAAAAACTCCCGTCAAAGTATGGGACACATACATGCTAACCTTGTTGCCACAACATGTACTGTATTACCGGACTACAGAACATGTTCCATACTTCTTTAGTATGGGACATGTTGTTGCTGTATGGGCAGCCACAACAAGTTCCATACACCATCATCACGGAATAAGTGCTGTATGCTACAGGAAATGTACCATCATGGCACACGGCAGCACATGTTCTGTTGCAAGCCATGCCAGAACACGTACCATTTTTACGAAGTACATCACATGTTCCAATGCGTCCAAAACAGCACAAGTCACATTTCTTGTACGTACGGAAAAAGTTCAGTCTCGTTTGTGATGGTACTCGCCCCATTTTATGTTACTACCGCTATTCACGAGTACATCCGGGCTTTGTTTGTCACATGCCAAGCTCGTCCTTGAAAACATTGATATGTGACATGCAAAAGAGGGATGTCCTGCCAATTTGCAGGTGTAACTCGATGCAGGTATTTGCAGCATATAATTACCTACAATACGTAAATGTTCCCCAAACTTCTATGGAAAATTCGAACTGTCGTATCTAATGCGAGCACTATCCTGGAAACAGAACAATGAATCTGTGACATATATGCTCAACAGCCAGGAATGCTATGAGAAGGTGTTCGCATGCTACTTCAATTTTAGGGAGCATTGTACATGTAGTGACGGGGATAAAGGCAGGTAAACATTTGTAAACATCCTCATGAAACTAAGTTCAGCTTGGTCCTGTTGGTTCCAAACCATAGCAACGGACCCATTGTGAAGAAGAGTGAACAGTTTGCTGCTTCAAAAGTATTTACATTTATTTTTCTTTTAAATGACTAGAACACATACACAATAAAAAAAACACGTCGTGCCGCAAATATTTTGGGGCAGCTGAGCCATTGTTATGAGGCTTTCAAAAAGATGAATGTGAGCAACGTCTTCCAAAGAAAAATGTAAAAAAAATATGCTGACACGCTACACCTCGAAAAAAACCATCTTGGCCTATGACAACAAATAGTAATATGAACAATAGAAAATGAAGGTTAATCTAGACAAGCGCCGAATTTTCTTTCCACTTCTTTTGGAACTCCGAGAGCTCTTGAAGGACTCCCTGCACCTTCGGATGCACCAGAGCAACTTTTCTTGACGACTGTCGGGACCCCTCCTCTTGGTTCATTGCCACAAGTTGCCTGAAAGAAAGAGGACTTAAATAATGGGTTGGAATATGTAGAGGAAGATGTATAACAGAAGCTAAAGAGTTCCTGGCTCCTTTTTCAACTTCTGTATCGGTTAGTAATCCAATCAGGACGAATTCTAAATCTTGTCTATAGTATACTTTTGAAGCCGAGACAAACGCCCTTAATTTGGATAGTCCGTGCACACGCTATGAGCGTCTGACCCTTGCATTAAGACGGATTGTGACTGTACACAAAAAAAGTTTCAGCCCACTGGCGTCAGTTCTCAGTAATAACTGGACACATGTCTGCCCACAACGATAAGACATTTCTACAAACCGAGACAGTGGCGACAAAGAAGGACAGACACATACGTCTCAATTGAGACGTATGTCTTTGTCCTTCTTTGTAGCCTCCGTCTTGGGTTGTAGAATGTCTTATATTAACCAGCTCGCCTGCCTAGTAAAGTTGTCCACGATACTTCAGTTAAAAAAAAAATCACAGTACCAGTCAATGAAATTTTGCAAAAAAAAGTCTGCCTGAAGTGCTTAAGCAGAATATTCGAAGATGTTATATTTCTTTTTAGTCCAAGTTTTCCAAGTTCGAAGTCCGGTTTTCATGTTCCTCCACCGTATCAGTTTCAAATAACGTTTTCATGACTCACTGGTTTTCACGAATTCACGCTTAGAAAAGTTAGGGTGTGATATTTAGACTCCGCGAAGTTGGTCAGGCAATTAAATGAGACAACGAGTATCCCGGATGTGCTAGAATATTTGCCAGTGCAGAGTTACGTGTGACCATAGATCAGTAATTGTGACCGCCAGCCCGGGGGGGGGGGGGTCTTTAACGTGCATCACGCGGTAGTGATCTCACGAACGCACTATTTTACGATACTAATCCAGTTCGAAACGGCCAGGGGTGGGCAGGAGGTTGAGGCTGAAACAAACCTTGAAGCTACCTGGCAAACTACCTCCCCACCCTTTGCACGCTGGTAGTAATCCGATCGAACGCCGCCTAAGTGACGCTGGCATATAGTAAGTTAAGTTTGTACTTGTCCTGGAGGCTTATTTTCCGGGACGGAGGAATCGCCTCGCAAAAAACACAGAAGCCGACACAACTCGAGGTCGAGAAGCGTTCTACCACACAAGTGGCGTCGGAAAAGGAAAAAAGGGGGGGGGGGGGGGGGGGGCTCCAGCGTCCCTTCCGGATATTTCTGACTGTTAAAGGAAACAATACGGGGAAAGAGGGCGTGGTCGAGCTTATTTTAATCTCAAATTATTTATGCATATGTATAGCTACTGTCGCTCTTCACTGCATAAAAGATCGCGTAGATGGTCATTGTCGGAAACTCGTTGTCAGAAGGCACTACTTGTCACATGCTTAGTGGTTCGGAAGTTCAAAGCTATGTCTTTTCGACCGGAATAACTGTGCCTTTAATAAAAAAATAAAAATAAACATATGCGCTTGTCCGTGTCTACTCGCATGTGACTGTCCCTTGTGTTGCGCAAAAAAAAAAAAAACCTTTAGACTGCATCATGAATTAACTAGGCCAACAACAAGTTTGAAATATCAATAAATGTGGGGATAAAAAGCTGGAGAAAAAAAAACTATCAAGAATTCGCCAGAAGTGTTGCATTCTTGCATATTCAGAGGCTCAGAACTTCGAAACAAGTTTCTCCTACCAAAATGTGCACAGGCTAAAAGAAACACGTCCCAGGAACGTGAAGCGGAAAAAAAAATGTTATATTTTTTTTTCTTGAACAATATTAGAAATCTTCTCCCATGAGTTAATTCATTCCTTAACGTGAAAAAACAATAAATACATTATTTTGTATTCTGCAGATAGCAATGATATGTACTGTCTGTGGTGTTAATTTAAATGTGATACCTCAAACAACTTAGTCGAAAATAAATACCCAGTTTAGGGAATAATTGCCCGTAGGTACAGTACATGTTTTGGACATTTCTTCGAAACTCACCTTGAATAATAATAATCATATCTTAAGACGACACTTACCTAGGCTGTACATGATCATTCTTAAAAAGTTTAACATCTCTACCATAAATAGCTTCGGCTATAGCGCGCTTCAAATATGGCACAAATGACAATCGTCAAAAACCCGTCGTCCTTCCTCGCCCCTTCGTGAATTTTTTTTTTAACTAAGCATGTTGAACATTGAAATAAACGGCATCGTCTTTCGTAAGGAACGCAGCACCGCATGTAAAAATTCGAGATAAAAAAAATCACGAATGTACCTCACTACTTGAATTCAAATGAAACCGTCCGCCGGTCTTTCGAAGTTCGACGAACGTCGAACTTTTACCCTAAAAGTTAGACGAACTTTTGAATTTTGAGGATTCGAAAGTTCGAAACTTTTCGAATTCTCTTGATAAAAAAGTTAGAAAGTTCGAAAATTATCCCATTCCTTAGTGTAGGAAGTTCGAAAAGCTTCGCACTTTTTAGTGCAAGAAATATCGAAAGTTCGAAAATCATCGAATTTTTTGGTCCATCAAGGTCGAAAGTTCGACAAGCATCGAATTTTGCAGCGTGATATGTCCAAAAGTTCGAAAAGGATCGAATTTTTTAGCGTAATAAGTACGACGGTCGAAAAGCGTTGAACTTCGTAGTTTAACAAGTTCGAAAATTCGACTTCCGTCGAATTTTACGATAGAGAAAGTTCGAAATCTTTCGAACCGCCCGATTCGATCATCGAAACTTCGGTTAGAAAAAAGTTCGCGGCATCCATAGCTGTAACCATACTTGGGTAGTAATTCAATTACAGTAACTAAATTGCTGTAATTTAATTACTTTTCTTTGTAATTTGTAATTGCAATAATTACTTTCGGCTAAAAGAATTGTAATTGTAATTTAATTACTTTCTAGCGCAAGTAATTTCAAAATTTTAGGCACAATTACAATTACTTTTGCAAAACTTTGAAATGCCAACGCAACCTCCCTGAAAGCCTCAGCGCTCGCTCAAGCGGCCTAGCTCTAGGTGAACAAGAATAACACACACGCACAACATAAATACTGTCGCAATGCTTGTTGTTTTGTTGCTTACACTGCGGGCTGAGCTCGACGGCACTGTGTAGCGCCGTCTGCTGTGCGAGCAGAAAATAATAGCGTAAACATGCCAAAATATTGAAATAAATAAATTGAGCTTCAGCTTTCAGCCGAGGTTGGACATTTTAATTGTCTATGACGTTACTTTTCTTTATTTTTCGCCCGTTTTTTATGTCCCTCTTCCAGTACTGTCGCATATTTGTGTCTTTGCATTATTTCAAGTTTATTTCCTGTTTGTTTTACTTTGGATATTATTTGCATAAGCGTTTTGGAGACTGATCTCGCACCTGTGAATATTGTCACCAATGATTCGAGAGTCCCGATTCGGTTCTTACGCATATATGAGCCATTATAATTTCAACTCAAGGTAAATATTTTACAATACCATGATATTTGTATGAGAATGCGGTCGTATCAGCGTGTGTAGACATTAATTTTATATTAACACTTGTAAAATATTCACATACAACTAATTGTCACATTTTTATTTGCCTGGCTAACAAAAGTCTGTCAACCAAATTTTTTTAGCAATCTGGCGTCTTCCAGGGTTTGAACTAATTCATTAATATTTATTAAAAATATAAGAACGTAGTACTTCATTGCCCCAAACTGTCAAGTTCTACCATGAATTTAACAAAATGCATAAAAGGAAATTATACAACACGCGGCATTTATGCAGCGATGCTTAAGCCCCTCAAACATTGGGGCAAGGAATGCACAAATACGTTTCATTCTATACAAATCGTTTAGTTATATGTCCCAAGTCGGGTCGCTCTCAGATATAAGTAATTGTAAAGTAATTGCATTACTTTTTAAAAGTAATTTGTAATTGTAATAATTACTTTTCACATAGTAGTAATTGTAACTGTAGTTAAAGTACTTTTAAAACATAATGTAATTGTAATTAAATTACATTTTGAAAGTAATTTACCCATGTATGGTTGTAACCATTCGTTTTAAACGAGTTTCGCGTCGTGCGTATAGCCCTCTCCGGTCAAGGTGCACGATGTAGTGCGTATAGCTTTACCCTTTAAAAAAGTTAAAATTAGCTTCGTTTATCGCTCCCGACGTTAGGAAAATACTTCGTTCCTTAAAACATAATTGACGAATTCTCACGTCTTCTAATCCAATCTTCGCTCACTCTCCAATTCCCCCCCCCCCTCCCCCGCGATCAAGCGCTGAACTTTGAACCAGTGAGGTTGAACTCGGCGGCGAAACTAGTTTAATTCTACG
>JAZHYW010007476.1:0-36155 GCA_037355805.1 Ixodes ricinus
CCTATTGAAAAAAGACCTTTCAGCCCTGATGTGTTATGGGACCCTACTAGACCTTCAAGACTTCAGCACTTCAAACATTAGCCCTTCAGACTTCAAGACTTCAGACCTCAAGACTTCAGACTTCAAAACTTCAGACTTCAGAACTTCAAAACTTCAGACTTCAAGACTTCAAAACTTCAGACTTCAAGATTTCAAACTTCAAACTTCAGCCCTTCGGACTAACCCCTTAGCCAACATACCTTAGAAATGCAGCTTTCCGGAAAGCCGCGGCAGATCAAAATGTATGTAGAGCGTTTACTCAAACTTGCGCGCAAGCAGCTGCAGACAAGTGATCAGACCAAATAAGGACAACCGAGTTGTTTGTCGCAAAAAGAATATATTTCGAGGTACTCACAATGCCGCTGGGTAAATTCCTGAGACGTATGGAAGTTCAACTAATAAAACCGAACAGATGCACCGCTCGGAGTGGAACTCAGCGTCGACCTCGAGGGCCCGAAACACAAAGAGCGCTTCAAGGGATGGGCGCGATCGGCGCGATGCTACACGGACGAGTCCGTCAAAACCGACCTCCCGGGCCCAAAACACAAAGAGCGCTTCAAGGGATGGGCGCGATGCTACACTGACGAGTCCGTCGACCACGACGCACGCACAGTAACAGCCGCAGCACGGTGTCGACAAACTTCGGAGCACGAGCAGCGAAGCGCCTCTCCTTTGCACGCTCGGCGACGGCCGAGCTGGCGGCGCTTCGCCGGGCACTGTCCTTGGCTGAAGCAGAGAGTGCGCCTGACCGCCTGGTAATCCTGAGCGACTCCAAGGCGGCACTGACCCAGCTCGCCAACCTGGAGCGTGCACCACCGCTCACCAGAGAGTTGGCGAACGCGGCGATCATGTTGCAGCACCAAGAATGGAGAAATGTCTTCCAGTGGCTGCCGGCCCACTGCGGCATTCGAGTGATTGAGAAGCCGGATCGCTTGGCGGCTTCATCCCAGGCCGACGACGCTTGTCCGACCTTCAGCGTGGCTGCGTTCTCGGACGCACGACTCCTGGTAAGTAGGGCCATCCGTGTGTACCACCCAGATATCGAGAACAGCCCCGTGCCGCCTAGACGTCCGAAGAACCTGCCGAGGAAAGTCGCCGCAGGAATGCACAGACTTCGTTCGCACACACAGCGCTTTCACGCGAGCTCACCAAGCGCCAACAGCCAACAGGAACAAAGACTTTCCCGCCGACCTACGACCGTTGCCACCGGCAGCAAATTGACCAATCCGGACGCGGGGATGTCACAGCGACTCTCATTTCAAGGCGCCCCTCCCAGTCGGGCGCTGGTAAAAGCAGACTACTTTGCTTTCGGGGCACTCCACATTCCGGATGCCGTGGTCTGCGTGGTCAAAGCCCCTCTCCCAAAGAGAAGGAGGGATCTTGGCAGTGCGGGGGGCGAGTGCGGGGGTGCGGCCGGGATTTGCTTCGGCAGCCCGAAGACACGTTTGCGTTTGGAAGCCGCGATCTTATGCCGGCTAAAATGCCGGCAACTTCTCAATAAATCGCATTTTCAACGCTCCGTTTCTGAAGCAACAACCAAGCGCTGGTGGGCCTTGAATTCGTAAATATTGAAACGCTGCATACACGCAGACGGTGCTAGGAAATGTAAGTAAAAATAAACAATACGTATTAGTCCGTCTGCTGTCCGTCGCGTATGTTACACATTTCGGACCGGCTTGGCTTACTTTTGTTGGGCGGGCCGCTGGGCCGCAGGGTGGCCAACTCGCACCGCCGTATTCTTGGGGCGAGATCGTTCGATAAAGCTAGCTCGATAGACTTCTATCTGTTCTCAATGGGCGGCGATATGTGCGCATCGTTTGCACTCAAATAGTTTCGATCAAAGCAATATTCGCTTGCAACTGCGTCTACAGAATGAACCGATATAAAGAGCGAGACAACAGGTTTACGCACTCGCGTCACCGAAGCGGTCTGCCGATGAACAGAGCACGTTTACGCACTACCATCTTGGGATGAATTCTACGAGGTCCTCCTGATAATGTCTGGTGGGTTTCACAGACCCTTTAGAACGGCCCTAAAAGGCCACACAGACCTTTTAGGACGATCCTGAAGGAACGCACACCTCTCAGAAAGATATCTTGATGGGCCCCACAGACCTACTAGAGGAGTCTGGTGGACCCATCAGACATTTCAGGATATCCTAAAAGGCCTCTCAGAGCCTCACAGAAAATCCTAGTGGGCCTCACAGACATTTTTTCAATAGGGCTATTTGAGAGGTTCAATATCCAGGAGGTCTGCACAAGCCATAATAAAGTCGATGCAGTTCATAATCTGACTTGCGGTCTGGAGACTCGACGTCGTGTTTCAATTCGTGAAATCATCGTAAATAGGTTGTAAACCCTTGTAAATACGTTACTTACGTGCATTGTCTTAATGCGTATATGTTCCTAGAATAGTGATCATATTGACTTTTGAATAGCTCTCTAGGTATGAGCTGCTTTTATAAACTTCGCTAATTGCGGAATCAGTATTTTGAATTGTTACCGCATTCCTGATATTCAGAACACTGAGTAGAGAAAATGCACGTTGCGAGTTTCATTTATTGACTTATGCTGTTTTTCATAGCGCGTGCGCATGTGCGTATAGTTACCAGAAGTTTGGACATATTAATATGTATATATGCATATTATGTCCTTCTAGACCAATTTTCTTCTTTTTTTTTGCGTGTTCATCACTTTTCTTTTTCTATTGTGGAACGTTTTCTATAATTAAAGAAATGAGCAGATCTGAGTGGAAAACTTGTGGAATAATAGTTCTACATTCTGTGTTACTTACCGTTCCCATCTTTCCGTTTTCACCACTTCCTTCGTTTAATGCTCGCTCACCTAGGGCTGTTGCATACATTTATGTAGATAACATTATGTATAGAGTTTATTTTTGAGAGTGTGGAATAATCCAGGAGTATCAAATAAAAATGCATTTAAGTCCATCACCTGGATTTCTTTCTTTGCCTCGGTGAGATCGTTCTTAATGTTCATGTGTTCAAAGATTGCATGTGCAGACAACGCTCGATCGCCCCGGCGCAGCGTAGTCTGCGCCGAGGCGTTTCGGTTTTCGGTGCCGCCGCGCTGTTGCGCGCAGTACCGAAAACCGAAAAAATCAAACGTCGGCCGCGCGTGAAAAAAAAAAAAAAAAAATCGGGGAGAAGATAGCGAGAGAGAGAGAGAGGAGGAGGAGGGTACGTGAGGGTGTTGACTAATTTGGCGCCATCTCATGAGTGTTGTGCGAATTTGTCTAGCCCCAGACCCTCTTTCGCCATTTTGCCGCAAAGCGCCTAGTCGCTAGTTTCGCTTTTACCACGGTGGAAGGTATAGCTGCACTCCCCTGGCCAGCTCTCACAGAGGCGTGCCGTCGCTTTCTGCTGGCGACGTCAACGCTCAATGCTCCTTTCTCGACATTTGTTGTTCCTTTTGTTTCTGGCACGAGTTCGCCGATTAAACCCATATTTTCAGTTCATAGTAGACGCCTTTCGAAAGTCACGTGCCGATCAGTTTGTGGGAACAGCTCAAGGAAGATATCCGACGCTCCTTCGCAAGCCAGCAGCGGAGAGACGTGTTGAAGAGTTTCTTCACGCCAGTGTGAAAAGCTCAAACAAAAGTGCCGTCAACTTTGTCGAGGACGTTCTTCGACTCAGCAAGCGTGCCCATCCTCAAGCCCCCCAAAGAACGAATCCTGATGCGCGGTGTCAAAGAGAACATCTTCAAGAGCCTTGTGCGATGTACAGTCGCCGGCCATATGAGCTCCCCCGGCCGAACGCCGACCGGAGCAGCGAAAATCCCGCACGCGGCGCGTCGAGCGTTGCCGCATTTTGGGAGCCGGGCTATTGGGACCAAACCATTCCGGTATCAAAGGGGTGGACGCATAGCTTTTATCGGGATTCCAGCCTTTAAAAGTGTGAATCACAAAAGCATGGCCGATTAGAATTGCCGCCTTCGGGTGTTGGCCCCAAGTGTTCGGAGATGATGTTATAACTGCTGATAAACTGGAGCTGTGCTTTAGGCGTAGATACAAGCAGCAGTTTTCGGTCGATGCTTACAAATGTAAAACCCGCATGTTTGATATAATATTGGGCATGAGACAACAATGATCCCTCGGCAAGCGAGAGGGAGTGGCCGAACAGGAAGCCATCTGCAAAGTCATCGTGTAGAGAATGTCTCGCAACAGCAGCACGTGACGGTCATGATCTGATTGATACGGAAGAAGGGGAAGCGGTAATAATTGGGATTAATATGAAATAAGTTGGTAACCACGATGTGCATAAAAATAGTTATCAGTGCCTACCGCATCAAATGTTTTCATTTAATTTTCTTAGAACATGCAACTTGTTCCCTCTAGGATCAAAAATTTGGTTTCTTGATTTTTTGTGTTATAAACACAAAAGACCATATGTCACTTCGGCCGGACTTTACACACCTCTGTGCATCTGAATATCGTCATGCTATTTTGGTGCCATTGTCACAGATAAGCATGGATGGCTCTGATCATCGAGATGATTCGCAATGAATTTAAATAAAAGGTGCAACCCTATTGGTCGCTTATGATTCACGTTCCGTGATGAAAAGCCTATTTTAGACGTGTGTTGGGGTATAAAAGGCGAAAGCATTATTCCGGTTGCCACAAAGCTTGCAGTGCTATGTCACGTGTTCCGCAGGAGTCAAGACATAAAATAATCGCGCTTGCTGAAATAGGACAAAGCAGGCAAGACATTGCTTCGAGAGTTGGATGCGATGTGAAAACCGTCACTCGGATAGTCCGCGCTTTCCGCGACGAAGGCCGCATTCACGATGCACCATCACGCACGTCGACCATCATCTACAACTCCGGGTGAGGATCAGTGGATAATTGCAGCGGTGGTTGACGAACCGACAATTACAATTAAGGAGATACAGCAGGAGCTCGGACTTCGGGTGAGCGAAAAGACCATAAGAAGAAGACTCCGACGAACTAGACTTCGTTCGCGCATGGCACGCCAGAAACCATTTTTGACGTTTAGGCACAAGCAACTGCGTCTTGAGTTTGCTCGGGAGCATTCCACATGGACACTGGATCATTGGAAGATGGTCGTGTTCACCGACGAGTGCACCTTTTGCACTGTATGGGACCAGCAACGACGTGTTTGGCGGCCGGACTTCAGGCGGTGAGATCTCGTTAGCATAATATCTTCAGAATATACCCGATCATATCAGAGACTGAACTAAACAGAAACCATAAAATGTTGGTTATTAGTGTGAGCCGCTGTAAGTGAACAAAAGTTATTGCGACATTGTTCTTCTCAGTTCTTAAGTGGATCTAAATAATGTCTAAATCCGTGAAACCATTATTTCACGTGCCTTAGTTTATATTAAAGATTGCGTCCATAACCGATGTGTCCGAAACGTGGAAGCAAAGCGTGAAAGACACTAACAACGCTACGATCAAACATGCTTGAGTTACGGTGGAGTTTAACGTGTTTTTTCACTGTTTTTGATAACTATGGGACAATAATATTGCTGCTAATTGACTATGTCTTTTACTTCACAGCCACGACGCCGAATACACGCTGCCGGTCGAACGGAGCGGGCGCTCCTCTGTCAATGTTTGGGGCGCCGTCACTTGCCAGGGACTTGGCACCCTGGTTAAAATTGACGGCAGAGTTGACTGCAGAAAAATACGGCGAAAGTCATAGGTCACGACTATGCTGCCATTTCTTTTGAATGGGCCATTTCCGGACGGACTCTTCATTTTGCAGCAGGACAACTGCCCAGTGCACACGTCGAGACATGTCAAGAAGACGCTCGAGGACCTGTGTATTCCCCAGCTTCCGTGGCCCGCCAAGTCCCCGGACTTAAACATAATTGAAAACGTCTGGGGAATTATGAAGAGGAATCTCTCGAAGCGTCAGCTGCACCACGCTTCTCAAGAGGAACTTTGGGAGGCCGTCCGCGAAGAATCGGGACAAGCTGAGAGAGAGCCCAGACCTGTGCCCAACTTTATATGACTCTCTTCCCAAACGCTTGCGAGACGTTCTCAGAACCCTTGGCGAAGCAACACGCTACTGAGCGCAGAACAGTACAGTCTCCACGATAAAACACGGTTCATGAAAAGTGCCCAAACCTTTATTCTGCTTCGACAAAAATGTATTTTTTTTTCGTTATCTATAGCATATCCTTATCGATTAAATAAATTATTTCAAAATCGCTTGTCATTGTCTAGTCTAGGTTTAAGAAAGATTGTAAGAAAAGCTTGTGCGTAGGATTACTCTTCGGGTAGGAAATATTTAAAATGACTAACCGGTTTTGCAAATAAAAAAAGTAGCACGGTATAACACGTCAGAGATATTATGCAGTGAAGAATTTCGATAAGCCGTCTGCGTTTACTACAACCGCAAGCGGGATTGTAATCGGCCGTGCTTTAGATTCACGTTCCAAAACGCGGAATGCTATTAAACTTCCTGCGTCCACCCCTTTGATAACGGAATGGTTTGGTCCCAATAGCCCGGCTCCCAGAACGCGGCAACGCTCGACGCGCCGCATGCGGGATTTTCGCTGCTCCGGTCGGCGTTCGGCCGGGGAGCTTATATGGCCGGCGACTGTACACCTTCGTACCACCAACCCATGCTGTGTCGGTGTTTGTAGGCCCTGGAAAATAAGTTTGCTGTGTTGAAATACGCAAGAAGAACAATATATCTGCAAGAGATCCGTGGAGATGGGCACGGTTGATAAGTTGATTGCATAGACAGTGCCAAAGACGCTTATATTGGCGAGGAACGCTTCCAGCACGATGATTCTTTATTGTGGTCTTGGCGCGACTGGTTTAGAACTACACTCTGGAAGCGTCCAACATTTGAATGGACCGAAATGGCGATTTCCATGGCAACGTAGACAAATTAGCCAATCGCCTTGCGAGGTTTTGGTCGTCTGTATGTTAGTATCTGTTTCTGCCCGGCTAGCAGGTAGGGAAGGCAATGGCGCTACTTTCCCAGGATCCAGTAACTTTAATGCCAACCCAGGGACCCTGGGTTCGATCAGTTTGATCCCCACTCCTGCCCGTTTCGATCTGAATGAGCATCGTCCCGGCGCGCAGATAGTGTATTAATACTGCGCTGTGCACGTTAAAGACCCCAGGCTAGCGGATGTACTGCACTGGCCAAATTGCTTATCTCCAGCTGAGAGACAAGTCGCCGGCTGACGCAGAATAGGGTACCTTCATGCTGCGCTTTGCTTAAGGTGATGACATCTGGCAGAGCCTCCTCTCTACTGGCAAAGCCTGGCAGATCGCCACGAGACGCGGCCGCCGAAAGTGAAAAGGTAGAGCGGCAGACAAGGGTATGTAACGGGCGCCCCGCTACGGCGTGGCGCCGAAACACACTTGTTCCGAGCGATGGATTGTCCGCTCATGCTTCTCGCGTTCCTCGGGCAACCGCTTTTTTCTCGTCGGGTTTGAAAACCATGTTTCGCGTTCTCGCCGCTGCAAAAGCTGTGCGCTGACTACAGGCTTTCCGCGAAAGGCTCTGTGCTACCAGATCCTCGCGCTCCAATTGTGTGACCGGGCACTCTATTGCTCCGTCATCGAACTGCCAGGCTTTGATGAGTATAGAGGAGGCTATGCATCTATACTTCGTTTCAGCTTGGGTCCAGACGCAGCCGACTGCTACAAGCACGAGCGTGCTGGCTTGTACACTGCCTGTACTGCACGAGCGCGCGTGCATGGCAGTGACACTGGAAGCCCGCAGCTCGCGCTTGTAGCATCGGCTGCGTCTGGACCCAAGCTGAAACGAAGTATAACCATTTTGTTCCGGGCGATTTTTTCTTTTGTTGTTCCTAAGCGCGAGCAAGCGCGTCTCCCGGCACAAGCTCTTGGCATAGGCAGCAGTGCTACGACGGCAATATTTGACCATGTGCTTTTTGGTATTTTCTCGAGAGCGCGTGCAGTCGGCATCGAGTACTACAAAGATTGTCATCACCCTAAGCAAAGTGCACATGAAGGTACCATAAGGCACGACTAACACTTATCTTTATTTTTTAGGCTTTAGCTTCTTTTCCTCGTTCCGCGCGTGTGAATGACTGCAGCAAAAACAGCTGCCGCAGCACCCTAGCCATAGTGTGAAGATTCGAACACTCAACGACACCGCGATTTCAACAGCCGTTGGCGGCCAGTGCTGAGATTACGTTGCAGCGAAAGACGGAGTTGTGGAAGGACAATTCTGAAACGATCACTCCGCCACCGAGATCAGTGACGAAGAGCTTGGAGTCCCAAGCATGTCTTTTCCTTGTGTACGTTGGCCTCATCATCGCCTTTTTCCTGGGTGCGGCTACCACCGTTGGTCTCCAGTTGTACGGCTTCTACAGGGCCATTAAGCTTCCGCCCAGGCCACGCACCAAACCGAACAAGAGGTTCGCTCCCATTCATTTACCACAGGTACGGTAAAGGCGGTATACATGGCTCGCCATCATCTCACATAAGTAGCCACAAACTAAAGATTCTTACACCCATTATCGCCTAAAAAGGGTGTCCTTTTACGACTGAACACGCTTCGTATACCCTTTTAACACATCAGTTTCTGCAGAGGATCCGAAGGATGCAAGTTGGATGTACATGAACATAACGCCCTTCGTACACCCTTCGTACACCCTTCGTATAGAGACCCTTTTGTTGTTAACAAACATGAACCGCTGTGTGCATTCCAAATAGACTTCCAGTCGCTTCGTCTTTGTGAGCCTGTCGAGCTTACGTATGTCACCAGTGCTTGAAAGCATAAATGATACACAGAAAGCAAAGTTGGAGATTTAGTTACAGTTTTCGGATGTACGCTTTGACGCTTGGAGGAGACAAGTCGGTTTACAAGAATATTCAAAATTTTTTAGCAAAACTCGCGTTTTTTTGGTTTTCCGGCATTCACCTGGAGAATTGGTGGTTAAATGTTTCATTGACGTTTTAAGCAGCAGTGTTAAGGGTGGCGTTGTTCATTCTTTTTATAAACCGGAAGTTCGCTGGGACGTCAAAGATTGGAGCACCGCGTGGTGACGTTTGCAAGGAAAAGGGTCTATAGGTGGTATTCACTGGCAGCCATAGCTGAGCTTGCTGCTGCTGAGCACGTGTTGACGGCAAGCTCCCACAACGCTTGCAACACGCACTTTTCACACCATCAAGATTGTCTTTTTTGGGAGACCATAAATAAGAACTGCATCCCCGAGCATGCGCTGTGACCAGTCCCCTCAAATATGGCCTCCCCCAAGATTCAAAATCGTGTTAAAATAGTGTACGGGCTCTTCGTTACATCCTGCACTCCAACCGTGTAAAAAGGGTCTGATGGGGATAGTTCCCAATAGATGTATCGCTAAATTACCCAAGCATCAAGGAGAACGCAAGGAACGGTGTTCCACGCGCAGCACGTGAGGGCGTCTGCAGCAGAAACTGTTCTAAAGACAAAGCCTAAAACAAATGGCATCTTGCATTCGCGTTCGTCAACGCTTTAGTTCGGTTATTTACTTCGAATCTTTTATACTGGAAGGCGTGCGCGTGCAGCGCGTGGAACACCATTCCCTGCATTCTCCTTGATGTTTGGGTTATTTAGCAATAGGTCTATACACCCGTAACTAAACGTTTATCGGGTTGGTGTAACTTTGTCATGACGACAGGCAGCGAGAGAAGCATCATCGTGAATTGGCTGGCACCGTCACGTTTCAATACATGCATCACCCGACACAGTTTTCTTTTTCTCCTGTGTTTTCCCCTTGGTTTTTTCCCCAGTGCGTTCTGGTGGCAGTCAATAGATGATTCATCCGTCGACCGCCACCAGCGTGGTCATTTATATTTTATTTTAAAGCGCAGCTCTTAGGCGCCCGTTTCCGGCTTGAGCGGTGTCGGCGTCGCCGTCGCCGTCGCCGTCGGCGTAACCGCGCGTTGCATTATGGGACATTTCTCATGATGCAACGCGCGGGGCGGAGGAGGAGTGGGAGCGGAGGAGGAGGGGGAGGAGGAGGTCACGTGACCCTCGTGACGTCACGTGACCCCGGTGACGTCAAGTGACCCCCGTGAGGTCACGTGACCCCCGTGAGTCACGTGACCCCAGTGACGTCACGTGACCCCCGTCAGGTCACGTGACCCCGGTGACGTCACGTAACCCCCATGAGGTCACGTGACCCCGTGAGGTCACGTGACCCCCGTGAGTAGATCGACATGACCCCGTGAAGTCACGTGACCCCGTGAGGTCACGTGACCCTTGTGAGGTCACATGACCCCATGAGGTCACGGGGGTCACGTGACCTCACGGCTACGCCGACGGCGACGCCAACGCCGCTCGGAGGGAGGAGTAGCAGGCAGGATGAGGAGGTGAGGCAGGAGGGAGGAGGGGCATACCCTCCTCAGTACTCTTCCCTCCTCCTCCTCAAGAGCTGCGCTCTAATTCGGCGTTACAGGGAGCTGTAAACGGCTTTCATTTTTTATCACCCCTCCTTCGACATCGCCCTGTCGACTTCAAGGTTCCTAACTTTGAAGTCGACAGGGGGAAGATCCTCCAAGAACGTCTTAAGGCTCCCACTCTAGCGACGACAAGCATCGGAACGACGATTGTGCACAGGTACCCAACAACCTCAGCGTTGTCATCGACGGCAACGACGCGTCGGCACTCGTGGACACCGGAGAAAATTACTCCGTTTTGAGTGGGAAGCTTTTTCGCAGCCTTCGGAAAGTCAAGATGCCATGGGTAGACCCGCAAATACGCACCGCCCGTAAACGGTGGACATCTCATCACGCCTGTTTGGAGGTGCACTGTTCGCATCGAAACTCACGGGCAGACCGGCCAAGATCGTCGTCCTTCAGGATTGTGCGAGAGACGTCATCCTTGGCATGGACATCTTGTGTGAATACGGTGCCGTGATTGACTTTGAAGCGAACAGGTTGACGCTGCGAAAGCCCGTCCTATATCCGAAGGGATCGAAAACAATGCCAACTGCGGTCCGAGTCAATGCGGAGCATATGAGCCTGCCGCCACGGTCGAGTGTTCTTGAACCTGTCGTGACCGATGCAGTCGCCTCCGGGGAAGTACTTCAGAAAGGCAACATCCAACTGCTTGTCGGAAAACGAATAGGGGTCGCAAGGAGCGTAACAGAGCTGCAGGATGGATGCACTTTCCAGCATGTCATGGGCACCGTACTGGCAGGCCTCAAATGGCAGAGCTGTCTCGTTCCCCTCCACGACGTCGTGGAATTCTAGGCAAACTTCGACGAACACTTGCGACGCCTTCGGAGCGCGCTTTCTTAAGGCAATCAGGACAGCCGGACTCACCATCAAGCCGACGAAGTGCCTGTTCGCCTTCGGAAAACTGGAAGTTCCAAGGCCACGTTGTCAGCAACGAAGGTGTAGAAGACTCCTTCGGATATAGGGGCCACCGACTTGTCGACGCTGGCTGGTACAACCTTCGTCGTCGCGACGTGGACTTCCAGCCCGTAGACGGGGTGTGGGTGTGGACGCCCTTTCGCTGCCGCGGCCTCAGCGAGGCACTGTTAAAATGCTACTTCGGACCCTACAAGATCATTCGCCGCCTCGGGGACTTCAACTATGAGGTGCTCCCCGACGGAATCCGACCTTCAAGACGCCACCACCCGCGAACAGAAGTGATCTACGTAGTTCGACTCCAGCCGTTCAACGCGCGTTAGGACTTTGACGCTGCATGTTTATTTTGTCTTACCGTATTTTTCTTATAAGCCATTTTTGTTTTCCTTTCGCGTTGCATCGGGACGATGCGCTTTTAAAGAGAGGATAATGCCGCGCGCAGGGCCGAGCAAGCAATGCTCGGCCATGGACTTAAGATTCGCGTTTAGTCTTAGTCGGGACGTAACTTTTATCATTTTGTCCTGCTTTTTTCTCGAAAGTGCCTGTTCATTTTCAATCCGAACGCGTGACGCTCGAATCTTCTGGGCCGAATTTTCGAGATGATGACGCAGACGAGATAAGCAGCTGCGCGGGACCTTGTCGAGTCAGTCTCGCTCTCTCTTGCTGTTACACCGTCAAATCGCCGCCCGCATTTCTGCTGTCTCGACGCGCGATCTTTATTTAGTTTCGAACAAATTTGCCGATGAATCTTCTATTTTCAGATTGCATTTGTCGAGTCCTTTTCCATCCGTGACGATATTGCAAAATATTCCGTTTTTAATACAAAAACAAAACTGTGTACGGTCAAAATCTACATATTTTACGCCTATGTGTATCTTGTAACTAAAACAACGAATGAGCAAAATTTGAATAAAATCTTATTTTTTAAAAGTAATAAAATATTTTTTTCCATATACCCAATGCTGCCCCACTGCGCTAGTCTCTCGTGGGGCAGGGGATGTTTAGACTCAAGCTCCAAATCGTCTTCTAGAACAAGACATGTTTAGTCAAAAAATCATTGAAAAAAAATTAACATTAATTTTTTAGGTTTTTTCTTTTGTGCACTTTTAAATCATTAATTTTTAAAACAAAAACCGTCTTATTTCGGTAAAAGTCAAGGACGATATGGTAAAAATCTACTAGGAGACTTCATCGCCCTCTGTGTTTCCTTTTTTATTTCGCTTAGTAAAGGTACAAAAATATATTGAAATATTCCAAAAACATAACTTGGAAGTCTTGGGAAAGTTCTGAAAGTATCCGGTTCTACGGATGAATGAGGGCTGCTTGAAAACGCCTTTAAAACAAAATAAAGGCGCAGGTGTGAGGTGGTTCTTCTGAAGATGAAGACGGCAGAACTACCACCTGCTATTGTCGTCTCCTTTATACGCCTGACTAAAGTCACTGACAAGGTCAGAAGGGTAGAGAGGAGCTTCAGTTGTCTCGCCCCTAGCGCGAGCTTCCTACCTAATTTGTTCCTACCTTCGATACGCTTCGTCGTCACGTACATCTCGAGCACGCGGGGGCGTTCAAAGGGCGGCCGCGATGGCATGTAGCGCGTGCTGGAAGTCGGTTGTTTAAAGAACACGCTGTATTGTTCTCATCCTGTCAGTTACAATACTCCGTTCACCGTTAAATTCATACTAGAAGCTCCGCCTTCAGCGCGAGCTTTCTGCCCTTGCTAACACAAGTGTGAGTGCACAGGCAAGCACTGTGCAAGCCAACGAGCTCGCGCTGACAGTTGAGCTTCTATACTCTGTTCCACCTTATGATGTACCGCAGGAAAGGCTACAAGCGCGAGCTCCTTGCTCTAGGGCACACCTCGGCGGCACAAGATCTCGTACGTTATGAGTAGCTCCCAACGCTATGAGCTCGCGCTTCTAGCCCTGTCTGCGGTACAACATCAGGTATAACAGAGTTTAGTCTCAGCTTAAGGGTATATGAAGTATACAGTTCGCGTCGTCTGCTTTGTAGTTCAGTAGCATTGTTTGCTAATTTATGCAACAATGTGCGTCTCACCCGCGGTGTAAGATAATACTCATCAGGTGAGGACAGCGCGCTCCTCGCGCAGTGCAGATAAAGTTCGCTTTTCACTCTCTCTTTTCTCTCTCTCACTATGGTTTCAAGCGGCGCCGGCAGATGACTCGTCGACCCGTGGGCACGGCAAAGACGGCTCGTGCCACCTCATGCTCCACACGCGCAGAGCTCCAGCGAGGTTGTCGCTCGTGCAGAAAGACCACGGTGTACCGGGGTGTCATGGCAACGAGATAATTTTTTCACTCTCACACAGTTTCGCCGTTTGGCCGCCGGCGACACTGTCAGCCGCGGGCACGGTGGCCGCGGAATAATGCAGCCTTTCGGATGCCCGTCGAACGAACACTATCTGATTCCTGGCGCCGCGCGTTCAGCCCCGCCGTGTCCTCACCTAAAGAGTGTATCTTACACCGTGGTCTCACCTCAGGGCGAGGACGCAAAGAGATGATGAACAGGTTAACATATCATCGCCAGTTTTAAAACTTTAACATTTTTCAAATGTTGCTTGTTTTTGTCTGACCTTGTGTTTTAATTTTTAACTGAGTTTTTTTTTCAATTTGTTCGATCTTTGAAATAAACCAAAATTTAAAAGAAGCTTTTACTTTAAAAACATTTTGACTTTGTTTTGTATTTGTGCTTTTTATTAACTACCTATAATTCCGAAGTAAGCACTTTTAGACCGAACACTTTTTGTTGTTATCTTTGAAAACTGAATATTTTGCAATATTTTCACTATTAGCAGTGAACAAAATTCAAAAATTATTTTTTTCGCTTTTAAAAAATAACATTCAGTTCGTTTGCTTGTGTGTTCTAACTATTTAGGACCGTTTAGAACATGTTTTCTAAAACGACCACCCTTCTGATTTTCATAAATAGGCATTTTGCTCTATGTGGAATATTGTCCATTTATTTCAGGAAAGACACTACGAATTTTTTTTTCAAAACATTTTATTAAACTTTGTTTATCTTACTTCTAGTACACATAAGCTTTAAGTTTTTATCAGATGCAGACAGCAGCACTACTTTTGAAAATAAAACGTCAATATCAGCTTTTTAGGACAGTTTAACGCATCAGCACGCTAGAAACGCTCGGAAATGCGCAGCGAGACATATTGGATACTTTTGTAATATATATTCTTTGTTTTTATTTCGCAGTCTAGTCTCAAACCCTTTTATTATTATTAATATTATTATTGCTTTTAACCCCTTGGGGCCTGTTATCCGTAAAAATTCAAGGTGAAGTAAAAAAATAAAAGATGTTCCCAAATCTCTTTGATCTTTCATGCAATCTTGAGCTGCGCACAAGATTGCATAAGACGTCAAACCAACTCGCCCAAACAACCCCTCTTCCCGAAATTAGAGCGCAGCTCTAGAGGAGGAGGAGGCAAGGGTACGGAGGAGAGGGTACAGAGTTATGCGCCTCCTCCGTACCTCTCCTCCCCCTCCTCGTCTCCTACTCCTCCATCCATCCTCCCTCTCAACCTCCTCCTCCAAAACAGTCTTCTCACTAAATTTAGCGGGGAAAATGACGTCACATGACTTGGTGTTACGTCACCTATGAACAAATTCAGTTTCTACGCTAGATTTAGCGGGACAATTAACGTCACGTGACCTCAACACCAATTCAGTTCCACGCTAAATTTAGCGGGGAATCCAGTTGGTGTTGAGGTCACGTCACGTCAATTTTCCCGCTGCATCTAGCGGAGAAACTGAATGTGTCCGCTAAATCTAGCGGAGAAACTGAATTTCCTCGCTAAATTTAGAGGGAAATTGAATTGGTGTTGAGGTCACATGACGTCTATTTTCTCGCAAAATATAACTCGGTTACGGCCTTGACCGCTCGACGCAGGCGACGCAAACAGCCTGCTCAACTCCGGAAACGGGCGCCTAAGAGCTGCGCTTTAAATATAAAAAATGGTTATTGCAAAAATATCTTGGAACAGGTACTCTTATATAATCAATAACACAAAGTTTCTAGAGCGAATCCGCGAGGGTCGAACTTGGGCCTGGATCGGTTGGTGTGGACCGGTCAGAACAAATGTCTGTAGATATACATGCGATTGCTTTCACGTTTTGGATTCGACGTTCAATAGCGCAATATCCAGGTAGCTTCTAGTGGGCAGCTGGAATTGTAAAGTATTCAAGCTATTGGAACAAGATAGAAAAGAAAAGAGTAAGCTGTCTTTAATTCACCAATCATTTATCCATACACTTAAAACCACGAATTCAAATATTCAGCTCAAGACCTCTAGGATACGTTTCCGGAGACACTGGTGGATGTGCGTTACTTTAGACAATCGTTTTCTTGCGCACGCGCTCGTGCAAACAAGGAACCTCGTGGAAGCTCTTCTCACAACTGCGTTTACGATAAAGTTGCATGCCAGCCTTAAAACAGACTATACTGAATATAAGCTTTCAACAAATCGGCTATTGCTCCCTTCGTTCTTCGACTAAGCATATGAAAAAAGCTACGACAATGCCTCTCTTTGCACGCAGAAACTATTGCGGCTGGTGCAGTCCGGAGACTGGAGGAAAGAGCGCGAAACTCTCATCGTCGCTAACCTTGTGCTGCAATTTCTTTTCCGCGAGTGGAAGGACAGCATCTTTCTGCGAAGGTAAAAATGTGCTAACAAAAACAAAGTATCGTTCCGAGTCACGACAAGGTCATTCGCAATGCTTAGCGCTGGTGGTAGCGCGGTGTGAGAATTGCGCTACATAGCTCTGGAATGATCGGCTTCACAATGAATCTGCTTGCTTACACCTTTCTGACGTGGAGGTAAGGAGTAAGGTCCTTATATCGCTCGCATTTCACAAAGCCAGAATTACTTACCCGTCGCAGACCCAACCTCGCACTGCTGTTCTACGACAGATATTCACGAGAGTCATCATCCTCATGACAGCCATTGCACAATCTATAGGTTATGAATGTTGCAAATTTTGAAACACGAACATCTGCCTTCAACCGGCGTAACATCAGCGGACGCACATGCACTCTCCTGAGGCTCAGCATCCTTGAATACTCCAGTCCGAAGCAACACTGACGTTAGCTTCGAGTCCCTATCA
Organism: Ixodes ricinus; assembly: GCA_037355805.1. NCBI lineage: Eukaryota > Metazoa > Arthropoda > Arachnida > Ixodida > Ixodidae > Ixodes > Ixodes ricinus. The sequence goes on from JAZHYW010007476.1 coordinate 16,504, forward strand.
GATTGAGCAAGCAGAGCCAAACCATCGCTCGGCTCAACTAACGCCACATACAATGGGGAACGCGACAGAATAGCACAGCAACAAAACAGCACGACGACAAAACAGCACGGCGTCAAAATAGCACGCGACAAAACAGCACAGCGTCAAAACGGCACAGCGACAGAAGAGCACGTGCCAAAACAGCATGGCGTCAAAACAGCACAACGACAAAACAGCACGCATGTAGCAACTTCGAGCGCGCTCTTCACTTCTCTCCGCGCGAATAATTTCGAACCTCCTTGACCCTTTAATTTATTGTCGCTAGGTTATAAAGGAATTTCTTGCCTATTTCAGTGCTTACCAAACTGCGCAACCCGGAGACCCGCCTCCACAAAATATAAAATATCGCGTCACGATCCCGCTTGTGCTTTTCACGAGGCTACAAGAGTCAGTTTCAATGAGTACTAGTGTCAGTCAACATAATGAAATGTTTGATGAAGCTAGCTAAACTGAAATTCATAACAAAGAACAAAAAATACTGATGGCAGCAATTGCTTTCCCCACTGGATCTGTCGGACCCGCAAACCTCCTTTTGCAGAGAAGTTGCTGCTGGTACGTTTGTCGGACTTTTCCGTGTTGTTGATAGTAAGCAACAAAAAAAGGTCAAAGGTCAAATATACACATAACATGCATGATGTTCAACAGCTTCGCTGGCCAAACATGTCGGAAAGGATGAGTTTCAATCAAGTTTCGTATCTTGATTCAAGTGCAGTAGGGATGAGTGTATCTTATTTGGCAACCGTTTCGCTTTACAGCCGCAATTAACTGTTAGCCTGATGGACAAATACATTTATAGTGGAAGGTGCAAAGTGAATGAAGACATATTTCTGACAGCTCCTTAAAGTTAGAGATTAATCGTACGCTGTTTACCTGCGATTAATTCAAGTATTGAATCAATCGCAAGCCGTACGATTGATTTATTTATTGTAGAGGACATCACCAGCAAACTTGTGCGTCAAAATTATCAGAACTGCTCGAGAAATAGCCAGAATACACACCACCGGGTGCGTACTCCGCTCACAAAAGAACGGATTCGACAAATTTGCCGTCGGCGAGTTGGCTTTCGATGAATTGGCCTAGACCCTCCATTTCTTTACAGTGCCTACTTCCATGCCTACTTCATACGCTATATTTAGGGTTCAGCGTTTCCGGCTTACACCGAATAAAACCGGTAACAGTACGCCGAATTAATTTTTCCAAATTCGATTTTAACTGAAAAAGGTCAGTATTTTTTAGGGCGTTGGAGAGGTGGGTAGGGGGGGGGGACTTATTATTGACCGTACGACCACTTCTTTCGCAGTTTTCAGCTTGTCTCCGAGGTCAGATCCAACTTTCAACAAAAGCTACGAGGACGCAGGGGTCTTCAGAACGAAAGTCTGGTTTTTTCCTCCGATAGGTATTTGTGTGCCAAATTCCTTGTTTAAATAAGAGAGTTTAATCGTGAAATGAACAATGAAAATTAAGGGCGTCCGTAAATGCCGCACGTTTCTTAACACCCTTAGCATCTGTCTACTAGAGGAGGGCATAGTTACGATTATTTTATTGTCATTTCTGTGGTCGCCGCAAATTTACCACCTCTTGCAGTCGTGAAAATGGGGAAAAAACGCACTGAGTACAATGCTTGCCTTTGTGGATTTTGATAATTGCCTCTCCGACCGAAGTGGTATTGAAGCTCATGTTCGTACTGTGTAAAAATGAGAGCACACGACGATAACGTCCTGCTCACGATAGGGCCGCAGTGCGTCTTGCAGAACAGGTCGCGTCGGCAGCCACAGAGCAGCAACAAATAAGAAAAATCAGTACTTGGCTTACTCACTATACGTTTTAAATAAACGCTTTTATGTATTGCTTTTTCGTCAGTATACTGGATTTCGTCAATAAACCGAAAAGAATTGAGAAGTTGATAAGTCTACAAATATTCACCGCTATACACCGAAAACTTCTGTATGGAATAGAAACCGAAAAAAGTACGCCGAATCTTAAAGTAATAAGAACTGAAAACGCCAAACCCTAGCTATATTGTCAATGTCCGGTTTTGACGTTGTGCTGTTTTGACGCCGTGCTGTTTTGGCACGTGCTCTTCTGTCGCTGTGCCGTTTTGACGCTGTGCTGTTTTGTCGCGTGCTACTTTTGACGCGTGCTGTTTTGTCGCCGTGCTGTTCCGACGCTATGCTGTTTTGACGCGTGCTGTTTTGACCGTGCTGTTTTGTCGCGTGCTGTTTTGTCGCGTGCTGTTTTGTCGTGTGCTGTTCTGTCATGGTGCCATACAATGACCCTGTAAAGGGACTCCTCTGCTTGCCTGGCATTTCGTTACCCTGGGATGGTTGCTAACTGAACAAATGAGCCCGACGCAGAGCATCGTACCCGGTTTGTGTAAATTAATAATGATACATTTCTTCCATTAACCATATCAGCAGAAGTGCTTCGAGGAAGTAGTCTAGGACCACTTCCTTTTCTGTTATATATTAATGATATTGTGAACATTGATTCAAACTGTAAATATATTATCTATGCGGGAAGACTACGAGTCTATTGTTTTCTGATATATCCGAAGAGGGCCTCATAAATAAAGCCAACCCATTTCTTTCGAAGTTAAAAGTATGGTCTCAGTTCAATTGCTTGAATATAAATACTGTAAAAAAACAAAGGCAATAATGCTTCACCACGCGGTTCAAGTAAGCGAGTTTATATTCCTCTTAAATTCGGGTCTTCGAACATTGAATTTGTAAATAGCGTAAATCCTCTCAGAGTCATTTTTTCCGAAGACATGCTCTGGACCAATCATATGAAACATCTCTGCTCTAAGTTAGCAAACACAGGAATTATAAGTAAGCATAGGCACGTCCTTCCACCCAGCGTAAAAAGGTTTTGTAGAAATTCCTTATTTTATTCTTATTTATGTTACTGCACCCTTAACTGGGGTAATACGTCATTCTTAAACTTACATACATACAATTGTTGCAAAAAGTGGTAAGAAGAATAGGCAGCGTTTCCTACGTACATCGCAGGCATCACTATTCCAAATCATACAAGATTATCAATATACTTCAAATCTATAACTATCGTTTAACGATGGCGTATAAATATGCGGCATTAGGACGCTAAAATATAATTCTTCAACCATCTGATTTAAAAGAAAAAAGCGATTATTATTCATCGAGAAATCACCAGTCCTGACGAATTCCAAAATGCAGGACCAACAATAGAAAACAAAAAATTAGTTATGTTTTACCGTCTATTCTCAACGAATATTCTGTTAAAAACATAGACATTGTGCGATTGTCAAGCAGCCAAATATTCAATTTGTTCGTTTTATTTTATCTTTTTCTGACCACTGTATTATGTGAACTTCGTCGTAGCTGCTGAATAGGGGGCCCGGAGCATCGTCGAGCTGCATTTCTGCGAAAGCTTTTTCTCCGGCCTCCCATTCACCACCTGTATTTGTGGTAAAAAATAAAGTTGGTATCGTATACTTTTGACGCATTCATTGGACACCGAGGCCCAACCAAACACTGACACGTCCTCGTGACGAGTGTTTGTCTTCTCTTCATCTCATTGTGATAACGGCATAATCCTGTTTCTAGGTGGTGTTGACCCAAGAGCGACCGATGCCGAGAGTAACTAGTTTATTTCCTCCTCGTTTTATTCCTGAGGCACAGGGTGAGAAGGACGCGTGGGCGCTCGCGTGACATTTCGTTGAGGTAAAAAGACTCGACTTGTACCTCAAATTCAATGTATTTTTATTCCTCCAAGCGACTATAAGTGGTTCCAAGACATCACCCTCAAATTGTAAAGACTACAAAAGGAGTAACTGGGACCAAAACATTTTCAACCTCCCAATTCGAACTGTAAATGTCCTTGTTGTTGAAGGTGAACATTTCGCAGCGTCTGCCGAAATGTTTGTTATTGAGCTTGTTGTTGGTCTCCTTGTTGTTGGGCTAGATATTGTTGAACGTATTAAACCAGAGTTAAAAGCGATAAAAAGACGAGAAAAAGGAGAAGACAAACACGGTTTGTCTTCTTTATTGTGCTCATCATTTTATCGATTTTAACTATGGTTCAAAAACCCAACCTGAAGTTTCGGAGACATCAGTATGATCAGTGCACGTAGATTTTGTATCGCAACGAACGTAGGCGGCCTTTCCGATAACGCTTCTTCGTGGATTGGGTCCATGCGGTCTACTATCAACACAACGAAATGTTAATTTAAACGGGCCCGAATGCAAGCTTGTCGGCGTCCGAGGACGCGATAACCACCTTGGTCGATTGTTACAAACTCGATCGCTAAGAACTCAACACAAATCTCAGACCTGCCATAAGGAGACGGCCCGCGCGGCTCTGCAAAGCGACGCACATGAAAACAAATCGCCGCGGCGTTTCTCGTGGCCTCGGGGATGCGGGAGGGAGCCGACGTCCAGGAAGACACGTTTCAACTAAAAGAGCGTCAACAAGAGCCACGTAAATACGTGCTCACAATTGGAGCGGAACTGCGCTGTTGGATTGCATATTGGTAACCTCTTTGAAAATAATCCTGTAACAACCGATTACATGAATCAATGGCCCACAAGACAATCGCACATCGATGCTGACGCGGGGCTCGGCAGAGGAAGGGTCGGACCAGCATTGTATGAGTAGCTTACAAAATTGCTGTAACTGGACATATGTTGGCGTACTGTCATGTAGAAATAAAAGGTATGTACCAAAAACCGTATGCATGCCCATGTTGCGAAGGCAATCAGGCGGCATTCATTCAAGCTCTATACCGTATTTACTCGAGTAATAGCCGCACTATTCTATGAACAAGGCCCTTGCGCCTACTTTCCCGCCGAACATATATAGAGCCAATCATTGCGTTGCGCATAAATAACATACCGAATAACCAGACCTAGAATACGATTCTCCATACAAATGCAATCATCACAGATGCTATCTTCGCACGACGACGTTATATCTGTCCTGTAAACAGCTGTGATCATGTTGTCGATCGCGGTGATTGGCAATCTGCGTGCTCCGCGGAAAAGGGAACCCTCAGGGTTTCTTCATAGAGGGCGGCTATTACCCGAGTAAATACGGTAGCACACAAAAAAGAAGGCAATATGGATGAGAGTGTCCCATTTCGACGAAAGCATACGTCACCGTTGTTTACGAAAACAATGGAGCGACGATGGGAGGAGACTGGCCTTTCTTGCCTAAAAATAGAGTTCAGGGTTCGAATTATTTATACAGAAGGGGTTCACAAAGGTCGTACGGAAAAAATTCCCTTCAGCGAGCCATGGCCGGTCGTGGGCCAGGGACATTCAGAGCAACGTCGCGTCGGAGTGCCATGAGAGGCCAAGCGTTGCTAGCCCTTGCCGGTCGCTTGGTCGGTGTAATCGTTGCCGTTGTCGCACGTTGTTCCGGGTATTCGTGGTTACAGAGTTCGTCTCCGCGGCGTTCAGCTTGGAGTACTCTTACGTAGAAAAACAAATGGCGGTCGTCACGACAAAAGCGGACGATACTGTCGGCCAGTGGCGTAGTAACGGAGGGGGCCGGGGGCCGTGGGCCCCGGGTGCCAGGAGTCTCAGTCACGAGGGGGGTTGCCACCTATGGCGGCGGGGGGGGGGGGGCGCCGGCAATCCCCCGGCCGGCGACTGGTTCGTAAGTTGAAAAGAATGTGTAGACGCATGAGGTCACCACTCTTCCATCACGAACGTGTCTGGTGCAGAGTCGCAAAACTGGCTTGGCTCGCGCAAAGTCATCGCGCACCGGCGGAAAAAGCAAGCGCGGAAAGTGCGGGAGCACCCGAGAAAGAGCTGTGCCCGGGCACGCCGAGCCAACGCCATCTAGTCTACGCCAAACCCAGCGCAACACGACGCTGGCTTGCGCCGACCACGGCCGGACTGCGCCGAGACAGCAAGAGAAGGCGCCAGACGAAGGAGAGAAATCACACGAAGGTCTTACACGAAGGGAGTCGCGGGGAGGGGTAAACGTGTTGAGTAAACTCTCAACGTGTCGCCTCCCTCACCCCGGACTCTCACCCATGGCTGTCCACCCGTGCTCGTCACCGCACCACGCGCCGAGGGGAAGTGCCGGAGGAGGTGCTGGCGAAAGGCTTCTGCTCAGCAAGCTCCCTCGCTCTCTGACCCCGCCGTAAGTTCTAGAAGCGTGTCGCTCGCCGTCGGGAGGCGGTCACAATGTAGTGTTCTGGCAAGTGAACTCGTAATGTTGTGACGGCGACGGCGTTTCCCTGTTGCCACAACGTGCCATGACTGGAGACCGTCGAGCTTCCGGAAATCTGCGTGGACGGACTGGCTTCAGCGCCGCAGTGTACCGTATGCCAACGATGGTTTGATTGCGTTACTTTCCATTTTAAGGCGTGCGGTTTAGAGGCTCATTTTAGCGCCAACATCTTGAGGCCCGTTCACACTCCTGCGACCGAGAGAGACCAAACCTGTTTTTGAGCCTCTTGCGATCTCTTAGGACCAGCTCGGCTGCAGCGGAGCTGGTCCTAAGAGATCGCAAGAGGCTTAAAACCGGTTTGGTCTCTCTCGGTCAAACTCGGTCGCAAGAGTGTGAACGCGCCTTTACCGAATTGCCTCGAACCTCTGTTTAGAGAAAATGGCGGCCGCCGGCATGCTGTCGCTTGCGGTCTCAGGGAGCGGGGGGGGGGGGGGGGGGGGGGGGTGACAAAAGATTTAAGGGCCCCGGGTGCCAGATGGTCTAGCTACGCCACTGCTGTCGGCCATGGGGAATTGATCGTAAAAGGTGCGTCAGACACCTCTGGAGCTGATGTAGGAATCAATCGTAATTTACGCGAAACTTACAATAATTTCGCTTCGTGAACACGTACTTGTTCACAGTATTGTCGTACGCACCATTTTTGTCGTACGTTCGCTTCGTGAATAAGGCCTCTGGTGCTTCCTTGATGTTTATTCTATCCCCAAAATGAAATTGTCAGAACAGCATGACGTCCGCGCTTCTTCCGGTTCTCCTGGACTTTACGTCTGCATCTTTGTTTTTCTTAGAAATAATCATTCCGCATTGGAACAAACAAAAATGTGACACCAAACTGCGATTTGGTCGTGTACACGATAATAAATACCATGAAGTACAAAGATTACTTTGTACAGCAAAAGTACAATATAGAGAGCCACCGCTGATACCCCTGTCACTCGCTGCACAGCTTATTTCGAAGTTGAAAATCACCATATTGAAAATAAGCAGAAGACAAGGAGAAGTCGGATGCTTTTCTTTACCACTACCGGTCTCTACCTAAGGTCATAGGTTCACCTTGTTGCCGACCTTCCATTACTCTTGAAAGTAGCCGACTAATCCTAAAATAACACAGTGGTAAGGAGCTACTGAAGAAAATTTCTAAATTCGCCAAGAAGTCTTTTTCCTTTTTTTCAGCGAGCACAAAATTGATGTTTGTCGTTCTAGTGGCACGAGCACGACCTGACCTGCCCTCAGAATGGCTGCTTGTGGGAGATGCAGTTGCCGATTAAGTGCCTAGCTTTGCCGTTGTGAGCGCTCGGCAAAGGCTTTTCTGCCACTTAAACGCGATTCACAGCTTGTCTAGCGCACGGTCCACACGGCACGCGGCTGGTGATATCTGATTCTCGAGAACACATACCGTAGCGTGGCGCCAGCAGGCTGCAGTTGCACTTGGTAACACTGCAGCACGACGCATCGCTCTCATGTTTACTTAGATCTATTGTGCCTCGATGTGGTGATGCCAACCTTTGTAGTGCTCGATGCCGACAGCACACGCTCTCAGAGAAAATACAAAGAAATCGACGAAAACAAAATGTCGCCATAGCACTGTCAGCGCCACGAGCATGTGCAAAAACACGATGTTTAACGCTCTTCAAAAAAAAAGCGTTCAAAACAAAATGGCCAGATGGCATCAGCCTAAGCAAGGCGCACATGAAGGCACCCTACTTAGATCGAAAGAGCGCGTTTTTCAGGCACGGAAGCGCAAGAGCATTTTCACGCTCCAACAGCTCTTTTGCCACCATCGAAATAAGGCGCGCTCTCGGATCCCCCAAAAACAGTCGCAGTGCTGCCAGCCGGCGTCTCTAGCGAAGATTCGAATCTGCCACGCGCCCACTGACTCTCGAGGCTGACGAGCCTGACGAGATACCCCGAGGTCAGCGAGGAGAGCAGGTCAAGACCAGATAACGCAGCAGCGCTTTGCGCACCTACGATAGACATGCGGATACCCTAAGAAACACAACGACCTGTGTGTAGCGCCGCGAAATCATAGCGTCACTAAAGGCAGCGCCCGCGGGCTGTACTACAAGGCGCGCGGTGGTACACTCTTCTGTGGGCAGGTCAGGATTACTGTAGGTTGTGGGCACCAGGACCTGTTCTCAAATGTCTTCGAACATCGTTTATTGTAAGTTCGCCTCAAGAAAAAAGAAACATTCTCTATACATACAGGGAGATTTCTCAAACTCGAGATAAATCTAAAATTAAAAAAAAATGTATTCATATATGCATCAGTTTAGACAATTTGGGAGAAAAAACAATATGTTGCTAATTAACACTAAGTACTTCCCGGCTATTGGTCTTAACGACTAATTTATTAAAATTCGGGTTTGTAAAATTAAATTTCCTCAAAATGTTCAAAAATCAATTTCGAGAAATATCACGGCCACGGAACGAGTAGGATCGATTGTTAGGGAGTCCAAAGGTAAATTTTAAGGAGAAGGGCGGCGCCGTGATACGTTATTTTTCTTCCGTGTGTGAAAAAATATATTTTACAGGATGTCATGTTGTCATGCAAAAAATAGCGACAAAGCGGGATTAATATTGTTAATGCTGGGGCATCATTTGTTTCTAGATTGTTCCTCAGCATTCTCAGCAGGGGCATTCAAGAGGCACAGCGAGGTGCAGCAGGCAAGATATTTGACAAGATATCGGTGAGACACATTTCGTTCTCTATGCTTTATTTTTAAAAGGAATGTGTTTTATTAGCCGATTTGAATTGAGCTCTTTAATGGTTGCGTGTATCGGCCAGTTGTAACAGCCGGCTGTAACGAATAGCCGACACCGAAAAGTGTTACGGCCATACGGAACCATATAGGAATACCTCAGTGCCCCTGCAGGATTTGAATTCACCATCTTGGGATTGTGAGACAAGTGCTTTGACGACTGAGCTATTTAGGGTTTGCGGTTGTAGAAGCCAAAAGCGAACTCACTCGCGCGGCGCGCGAAGATGACGTCGCGCGTTTAGCGGCTTCCATTTCATGCCGCGCCATCTGACGGCGTGTGTCAGAAATGAGATCAAATCTTTGGTAGGCGGTGATAGTTCAGACGACCTTTCCTTCTTGCATGGAAGTCCTATCACACATTGTGTGTTTCCCAGTCTTTGTCAACATGTTCAAGCTTGTATACATTTTTCCTCTCAACCGATTTTGCATATCCGAATGTAAACGATCCCAGCATTTTTACATCTTCGATAGCAGAATAAATATACTGTGTTTCAAACTAACTTCACTAACGACAATAGCTGCGTCAGCAGTGAGCCAATACAAGCCAAGGGGCCAAGTACGCGAGAGCGCTGCTCTGGAGGATAGGCTGGCAGAGTGCTTTGTCGCGGGCCTCAAACAGACCTTCCTATTGGATGACTGAGGCCGTATCTTGGGTCGTTTGCCAAGTAATTGGGCCATAAACTGCTGGCAGCGAGATTTTTTGGTGGCGCCCACTAGTGTTTTCTACCTCAGAGGTGGAACCAGCTCAAGACGGAAGGAAGGAGAAACAGAAAAAACAACCGACCGCTGGACTACCAACTATTTTATTAAATCGTCCTTTTCTCCTACTGGTTCTTATGCGTATCCCTTTGCCTCTGCTCCTCCTATTTTTTTAAAATTCTGAAACGTATATTTATACTCAGCATAAGTGCGCCTTTGAGAAAGAGCTTTTCTTGAGGTTGCAGGGTTATTGAGGAGGAGTTCACACAGTTTTCATCTTCTTCCTTTATAGCCAAGGCCTCCAACATCTCCCTTCCAAGCTGGTTTTTATGGTGCCCTATGATGCGTGATTGCTCATGCTTTGCTTTGCATTTGCAAGTTCGACAACGTGCAGCGAGGTGTCCTTGTACCGCGAGGCTTTTTCCGGTTGGCTATGTTGCCGGGCGCGCAACGGGCCAAGTAGGCCGCGCGCGCGTGGCCTAACGGGTATTGTGCCTGCCTCCCACGCGAAAAGCCAGGGTTCGATTTCTGGGAGCGACGCATCTTTTGTTTATTCCTGCAATTTAGTGTTCTGGTAAATTCGAGAATCCTGTTGCGTGTTCGAGGTCCGAATGTTCTACGCGTCGAACCTTCTACGCCGATCATTCCAGAAGCCCACGCGTGTACATAAGGGCCTCCGATTATAATGCAGTCCGCATTTCGTCATAAGGGGCTTTGCGTGGCGAGCCAAAGTCAGTTTCGCCTCAGCGTTCGATCCTGCTGCTTCGCCGCCTTCGACGCCCGCAACGCCCTGTTGTTATCCTTTTTTTATTTTATTTTTTTTGGGGGGGAGGCACAAGTTTGCTTTATTAAACGTTTCAGTTTCCCCAGTTATTCTCTGTTCCAGTACCTCTTCATTCGTGACAATATGTTCACGTGCACGGTCTTTTATGCCGCGCCCGGTCTGTCCAATATAGCAGCGCCCACATGTCAACGGTATGTTGTAAACGACTCCCCTTGGCACGGAACGAAGCTTGTCTTGTGCCTGGTGTCGACAAGGTATGACTACTATGAAAAGAAATTTGCTGCATGGGATGGGGAACGTTCCTATATCAGCCAGAGCGCAAACAGGTGCTTGATCAAAATCGCACCCAAGCTTGAGGCTGTCGGCAAGCTAACCCTCATACGCCAAACATCCGCAGAAGCCCCACAAGACCGAGGACCACAAATCATTGATGAGGGAAATGAAGTCTTTCCTAGCCTAAACCACCAGGTTCATGCGAAAGTGAACTTTGAACCCATCATACAGAGCTGCGGAGCAAACAACTAAAGTTATGCATCTCAGACAAGCAAAATGGATTCGTGGTTCTAGCATTCGACAGATATGCAAAGAAAACTCACCAGGCCATGACCAGGAATTTATCCCTGCTGACAAAATAGAAACCAAAGCAGCAAAACAAGCCATCCTAAGATTACTAGACGATGCTCAACAACCAGCTCTTAGCACCGAAATCAGAGCCTCAAAAAATGGCATATTATCACTGTTCTTTTCAGCCAAAACTCATAGAGAAGGAGTTCCCTTCCGGGCCATCGTATCAGAAAGAACCACATGGCAGGCATGCATGTCGAAGTTTTTGGTTCAAAAAATCTCCAACGTACAGATTGAAGACCCTTTCCTGATACCAAACTCGGAACATGTTATATCCATCCTTCAAGATCAAGGGCACCTCATCGCGTCTTGCTTTTCTATTCATGTGGAGGACATTATTACTCCATCCCGCACGCAAGCCTCATACATGTTTTCCAAGCCACCATCGAGGAAAAAGGGCTCACCAAAATCTTGAACAACGCAGGCAAGAGCTTAGGCAGCTTCTTGGAAATCTTACGATTCTACCTGTCAGCGACGGTAGTCGCCCATCAAGAGCACCAGTATGTGCAAAAGAGGGGCGTTTGCATTGGCTCCCAAGTGACTCCGGATCTGTAGGAAATCTTTCTTGCGAAGTGTGGAAAAGCCATCCAAGGAGCCATAAAACAGGCACGCATATGATTTATTTTAGGAATGTAGACGATTTTCATGTTTTGTGTACCACAGAAGTCAACGAACAAGCCGTTGCTTGCATTAAAGCCACCTTGGCACAATTCCAAAAAACCTGCATGGGCCTCACTTTCACTCATAAGACTTCAGTGGATATATTAATTCGGTTTCTTGATTTGGAGTTGGAATTCTAAGCAGGGCATGTCTGTTGGTAAGAACAAGCACGATCGGGGAGAGGATTTTTCCCATATGAATCCGAATATTCAAAAATCGTTAAGCAAGTAGTGGCCATTGCAGCCCTTTCCGCAAGCCTAAAAAAGACCGGCCCACATCAAGTTCAACAAAGCTTTGCTACCCAAATTTTTCGCTTCACGATGCCGGCTACCCAAGGCCCTTATTGGCCTCCATTTGTGAATAAATGTGCCGCACTGTCAAAAGTAACAATTTCCATAATGAGGACGCAGCAAGAAAATCCAAGAAGCCCTTTGCAGTTGTCTCGTACATTCATGGGGTCACCTACAAATTTAAAAATATAGCGAACCGGCATAACGTTCAACTTGTGTGCTCGGAACTCAATCAGGCTTACTCCTTATGCCGCAAGATCAGTCAGGCACAAACTGACAAGAAAGTAAGTGTGACGCAAGGCACAGGACAACCTACGTTCCGTGCCAAAGGAGAGTTGCGTACAACGTAGCGTTCCTTGTGGGCCCTGTTATATTGGACAGACCGGGAGATGCATAAACAACCGTGCGCATAAACATGTAGCAAACCTGAAAAACTTCGCGGGACCAGGACAGCTCCTTGCCCAATGTCGAAGTTGCAAAGCTTGAGCAACCACGCATCACAGGGCACCATAAAAAGCAGCTTGCAAGGGAGATGTTGAAGGCCTTGGCTATAGAAGAAGAAGAAAATTGTATGAGCTCCACCTCGACAACCCTGCAACCTCAACCAAAGCCCTTCCCGCATGGCGCCCACCCTGTTGAGTAAAAATAAAAGGAAGCGAGCAACACGATTCAGGATAGGAAAAAGAAAAGAAGAAGAAGCAAAGGGATACCCAAAAGAACTAGTAGAAGAGGGGGATGATTTAATAAAATAGGTGGTGGTCCAGCGGTCGGTTTTCTTTTCTGTTTCTCCTTCCTTCCTTGTTCAGCTGGTTCCACCCGCTAGCCCAGCTCATTCCCGTGGTGTTTCCTACCCCTGACGTCACGAGATCCCCAATTAGTGTAACCCTGACAAAATATGATTCGTTTCAAAAGACAAGTTCGATTATGCGTGTAGAAGGTTGAAGTCATCGCAACTCGTCAAGAGTTGACGTTCCGATATTACCGATATTTCCACCATTAAAATCAAAATAATTACTATTAATGATGTAATGGCAAGCTCTTGCCCAATTGTAAAAGGCCAATCACAGGACCCCGAGCTCGTGCAGTAGCTTCGCAGTTCCGAAACTCGGTTAAGGCGCGTTGCCAGTGCATAGTTTTGTGCAGCTTGTTAGTGCAATTGTTATAACAAACGGTGTTTTCTGTTTACAATTGGCACGTGGGCAAGCCCTTGTTTATGTGCTACTAGACGGGTTTTGATTTCGCCGATAATTCATTCAGAACATTAAACTGCTAAAAGTGGCTCACTAGAGAAACGTGCGTTGTAATACGTGTTCGAAGATAGGGATTACGCAATAGATCACCGTCAACCAGCTCTCAGTAGAAATTGGCACATCAAAAAGAAAACGTGTGATACTTTGTTTCACCTTAAGTCAAGACGCAGCCGATGCTACGAGCCGATGGAACTAATCAAACAGCGTCAATGGTGCAACGTCATGGTCTCGTACCTGTTTCATCGTCGTTGAACCAATCATAGAAGGACACTGTGACTTGCGTCTCTCGCTTTGTTTCATTGATCCCATTAACTCGTAGCGTCGGCGGCGTCTGGACTTAAAGGTGCGGTGCAGCAATATTCAGATAATGTTTGTTTCCAGAGAGTTAAGGTACTAGTGGGACCCTAGTATACTCGAACGCAACGCCTAGTATACTTGAACGGAACAAAGGATAAAAGCGAGCGTTTTCTTTCAATCTCTCCTTCGCCAAACTTGATGACGTAGGTCGGGGTTCGCAGTGTCGACATAGACCACCCCCAGTAACCATATTTGAATGCAGCTCATAGATTGGGCCAGACCATTACGTGAGCACTCAGTGTGGAGTAGGTATAATTATTAAATCGACAAACGTTCGGGCAGTGGCTCCTCTCCAATCGCAACAAGCACGACAATAGGCGAACCGAAACGATGTCAAAAAAAATTGTTGTGTGTATGTTTATACAGCCGGAAGTTAGTCTGCCTCAGTGAGCGTCTGGTGTCTTAGGTGTAGAAGAGCAATTTAGCCAGTACGGTACAACCGCTAGCCTGGGGTCTTTAACTTGCACCACGCAGTAGTGATACATGACCGCACGCCGGTACGATGCTCATCCTGATCGAAACGGGGAGGAGGGGGGGGGGGCTGGAACCCAGGATCCATGGGTTATGCAGCACGAGCTTTCGCTCCTCGCGCGTCGAGCTGGGTGTGCGAGCTGGGTGTGCCCACTCGGCCGCCGATCCCCCTCGAAACGATGTCTGGAACTCAGCGCGTGTCCTGTGCTTTGCCAACCCCAGTTTGTCACTATAGTATAAACATTGGCGGCAAATAATCGGCTCCAGATTACGTGGCTGCTTGTTCTGCCTGCGAGTTAAAAGGGTAAACGCTGCTCTATTTTTAAAACAATTACAGCAGAGCTGGTAAGGTCTAGTTGCCCCAGGATCGTGTCAAGTACCAAACAAATGTCGACACAACACTTTGTTTGCCGCCGTCGCTCATAGATGGCCGTAGCTGTCCAGAGTGTTGTGTTTGTCGGTTACCTGCTTGCCGCCGTCGCTCATAGATCGCGGCAACCTTTCCAGCCTCGGCAACCAGACAACTGGTTGCTGCTATTGCCGATGGCGGCAACAATTCTTCGGAAGAAGAGCGGGAACGGAAAGAGCGGCGATGTGGGCAGCAGCGCGAATGGTTCCGCAACCGCCGCGAGGCCGCCATCGCCTAAAGTTACACTGCGTCGAGCGCTTCGGTCCCTTGCGAAAGAAGAGCAGAACGCTCGCCTGGAGGTCCACCGCCGAGAACAGAAGCTGCAGCCCCGCTGCTCTTCCTTCTTCACCAAAGTGGAAAGGCTGAAAGTTTTTTTTTTCGATTTCTATCGCGCGAGGTAAAAAACGAACGCGTGTTTCATATGTCATAAAAGTCAAGGATTCATTCTAAGCGGTATTTGCGAAAAGTACAAAAGTCGCTGCATCGCCCCTTTAAAGTGAAACAAAGTATAATGGTTATCGTAAGGTGCACGCGATATTTGTGAAACATTAAACAACGCTATTTAGTGAACTGTACAGTGTAAAACTAGAAATAAAAGAACTCGTCTTCGCCTGCTTCGTCTGCAATTGTGTCAAAAAGGGGAAACTACAAAATAAGCAAATTGAAGAGTTCAAACAAATTCCGGAAGTAAAAAGGGATAAAAAATTATTGAGAACTTTATGTAGGAGGCGTCATCTAAAACAAAAAAAAAAACATTGATTGGTTGCTCTTGTTTTTAGCTTCGCGAGTTGGACTTTGGGAACGACTTCATCACGGTCACGAAACTCGCTGTTGAAGATGTCACGCTACACGAAGCATGGAAAACTATCGAGGTAAGTATGCAGTCACGTCTCAAGGCTTCATGAAAGGAATATGCGGCGAACAACCGACGAACTGATCCCCCAGCCTTCGCTTTGAGCGTGGCACAGCGGAAGAACACGGCGGTGTGGCGAGATCAGGTGCGTGGCTCTTTTGCCGTTCTTACCAATGAATGGAATGTGACGAAAAAAAAGAGTTCACAATAGAGACTTCAACACAGATGGGTGATTTTTAGCGACAAATTATGAAAAACATAATTTGTCAAACATTCAAACCCGACATTTAATTGAAATTCGAGAACTTAGTTCTCATAAATAAAATCGAAAATTGTCTTTGTGAGCTGCGAATACATCCGTTTTATATGTTTTGTTTCCTGTATACATCCAATCACTAGATGCTGTCGTTCTTTGTGCTATAACGACAAAATCCATCCTTTAGCAGCGAAATACCGTATATAAGTTTGATCATAACACTGTTTGTTTTTTCTGCCATCCCATGTCATTCTTGCTTGTTTTTCCATGGTTGCTGTTGCTTTTGTTAGTATGCCAATTGTAAGGCTGCAGAGGCCTTACAATCGGCATACTAACGACCTGACGACGTTGCCCGACCGAGACAATGGCGAACAACGTGGCGATCGAGCCACCAGAGAAAATGTGCCTCACCGGAGACCTTCGTGACAACTGGGAGTCCTTTAAGCCACGCTTCGAGCTGTACGTGACAGCGTCAGGTCAAAAGAACAAGTCAGACGAACAAAAGGTTGCACTGCCGCTGACTCTAGCGGGATCAGGCGTCATTGCGTGTAGAACACGTTGGACTTTGGCGAGCCGACAGCGACCGTTCCAGAACCGGGAAAAGTGCTCAGCGTTGTGGTGGAGAAGTTTGACAACTACTTCGCACCCAAAAGAAACGAAGTGTACGCCCGATACCTATTGCGATGCAGGAAGCATGAGCCGGGTGCAGCCTTCGATGCGTTTCTCACAGATCTCAAGACGAAGGCGAAAGCCTGCAACTACGAAGGGCGAGGAAGTCATTTTTGGGATCAACAATGAAGAGGTTCGCATGAAACTGTTGAAACAAGAGGACTCAGCCCTAGAGTCTGTCGCAAAGGTATGCCTCCTGCACGAAACGCCGGCGAATCAGCTCAAGGCATTCAGGCAGGATCCCAGCATGACCAAGCAAGAGACAGACCCCTTGCACGCCATGAAGACAACCAAACCCAAGCAGCACGCAGTGAAGCCATCACCCAACAAAACGTGCAGGTACTGTGGAAAGGCTGGCGCTTTCAACAAAACTGCATGTCCTGCATGGGGTAGAGAATGTAGCAAGTGTAGAAAAAAAATCACTTTGCTAAGCAATGCAACTCGAGAGACAGCGTCAGACCGACACAAGAGAGCGACTCAAGCTTTGAGGAAGTCCTCTCTCTTCAGAAGAAGGACGGCATCTTTGTTGTGCTTGAGATGAGAGACAACGGTGAGAAGATCAGGTTCCAGGTCTACAGCGGAGCATCTGTGAATGTGATTCCTGAAAAGTTTGTGCGAAACAAGAAGCTTGAAGAAGCACCCTCGCACCTGAAGATGTACAATGGAACAACCATTGTTCCAAAGGACAAGTGCAGACTCCATCTCAGGAATCCAATGACACAGAAGAAGTACTCGATTGAGTTTGTCGTTGTGGACAAGCAGTTTGCATCACTGTTGGGAAAAGAAACCTCTGAATAATGCAACTGATCAGTATCAACTCCGACCTTGTCTCAACTGTCCAGAACGAGACGATGTTACAGCATGAACTACTGATGAGCAAGTATCCCGATGTCTTGGGAGACGAATAAGGATGCTTTTCTGGTCAAGTACCCCTGAAAGGTGAGCCGTCGGTTGAACCCCAGACGTCGACTGCCTACAGAGTACCAGTGAGCATCAAACCGAAGCAACAGAAGCTGCTCATGGAACTAACGGCAAAGAAAATCATCGCCAAGGTTGATGAACCTACACAGTCGGTCAGTCGCATGGTTGTTGCCACCAAGAAAGACGGTGAGCTGCGGATCGGCATCGATCCACAAGCACCCAACCAAGCTCTCGAGGAGGGAACAACACCCGTTGCCAATCCTGGAGGATGTGTTGACAGAACTGACAGAAGTAAGAGAATTCTCCAAGCTTGACCTGCTCAAGGGATACTGGCACTGCATTCTTGACCCGGAGTCTAGCCTGCTCACGACCTTTCAAACACCATTCGGACGACACAAGTGGCTTCGGCTACCCTTTGGTTTAACAGCTAGCAGCAAATCTTTCATGAACGGCTGCAGACTGCGTTGGACGGCCTAGAACGTGTCACCTGCATGGCGGACGATATCATAGTGTACGGAAAGGGCCCCAACAGAGATGTTGCATAGAAGAACCACGACAAGAACCTTTACAGTATTATGCAGAGATGTCGTGAACAAGGCATTCGCATTAACAAGTCCAAGCTTAAACTGAACGCTGAAGAGATTACTTTCATGAGTCACAAGCTCACACCACGAGGACGTCCTGCGGTTTTGTGGAGTGGGGAACTATGTGGCAAGGTTTGTGCCAGGTATGTCCGACATCATGAAGCCACTCTGGAGACTGACAGCTAAGAATGCAGAGGTGGCGTGGACTGATGAGCAGGACAGAGCATTCAACAAAGTGAAAGAACTGCTGTCCTCTCCACCGGTCCTCAACTTCTATGACCAACACAAGGAACTCTCAACACAGTGTGACACCAGTGAGAAAGGCTTGGGAGCGGTGCTGCTACAAGAGGGCTCTCCAACCTGCTATGCCAGCCGAGCCCTGACAGCAACTGAGACTAGGCATGCCCAGATAAAGAAAGATGTTGGCCATCTGCTTTGCTCTATAGAAGTTCCACCAGTATACTTTTGGCAGACATACCACTGTGATCTCCGACCACAAGCCACTGCAGATCATGACAAAAAATGACCGCATCTCCACGTGGTGAATGATGTTGATTGGGGCGAAGCGGCGTCTGCTCTGTTTTCATCCATGTCAGAAGAGAATGTGTGGTATGGAACGTGGTTATATACGCATTCGAGCATTTGACCGCAGCGCTCTCGTCTATAAACGTTGAGCCAGTGCATGCAAAGTTTAACGCGATTATATCCGCATTTGACCGCAGCGCCCTCTCCTGTATAGACGTTGAGCGGCTACATGCAACGTTTCATCCATGACATCCCCAGCTCTTGAGTTACTACCACATCTCTCAGAGCCCCCTACTCGTCCCGCAGTTGTGGCCAAGTGGTTAAGGCGATGGGCTAGAAATCCATTGGGGTCTCCCCGCACAGGTTCCAATCCTGTCGACTGCGCAAACATTTTTTTCTTTTTATGTGAGCACGGACGCCGGACGGACGGACGGACGGACGGACAAGGCTTGACCCTAAGGAGCTTCGCCCCTAAAAAAGCCCTGCACAAGGTACCTAAACGGCTACAAATCATGTTGCTGCATGTGCAGAGATACGGCTTCACAGTCAAGTACTGCCAAGGAAAAGAATTGGTTCTGGCAGATGCATTCTCAAGAGCCTACTTGAAAGACACAGGTTGTGACTCACCTGCAGAGGAAGTCAGTGTTTCTTTATTGTCGGCGCATTAAGCCTAAAATTCTTACGACAATCAAGGAACAGTCCCGAAGTGGCCAACTGCTGCAAAACCTGGCACGATTAATCCTGAAAGGATGGCCAAGAGAGAAATCGAGCTTCCCGGAAGGATCCTCTGCATACTTCAACTACCGTGACGAACTTGCAGTTGAGGACGGTGTGGTCTATAAGGGACAGAGAACAGTCATACCTCTGAGTATGCGTGCTGACATAAAGCAAACCGTTCATGAAACCTGTCACAACCAGATCGTACAACGTAAACATCCACGGAAACATACTGAGAAGTAACAGGGTACATCTACGACAAGTTCCTGCACCTGGCCAAGCGGCAGCAAGTCAGTGAGGAACCCAACAACTATGCAAGAGGTAACTACTGGCACAAACGCTGCTGATACAGCATCAGAGCCAGCACCGGTCACACTGCATGAATCTGCGAGAAATCCATCACCAAAGACGGCGGATACTTGGAAAGACAGTTCAAAAGAACCATCGGTACAGTGCCCACCCCTGACCTGTGAGGAAGAAGCTTTACCGCGACACCTCAGTGACTTTGTAGTGTCATACTTGAGACTGCCTTCTTTCCCTCAAAGAAAAGAGGACATTACAATATGTTT
>JAZHYW010007477.1:0-15356 GCA_037355805.1 Ixodes ricinus
TTTTGTTTTGGGCACAAGTTCACCCCCATTAAACGTTTCAGTTTCCTCAGTTATTCCTTGTTTGTCACCTCGTCATTCGTGACAATATCGACCTACTCGATGCGCGATGCGTGTCCTTGTTTCATTGTAGGGAATTTTAGTTGCGTTTTTAACTCGATGACAGACATCTTGGTCCCGGGAATGGGGTGATCACTATGGTATGCACGTGAACTGCAGTGAGTGGTGCGTCATTTCGAGCTCGAGGACGCGTGATCTTTCCTTCATGGTGCCAGTTTTCAATCAATATAGAGCGACGGCAGGACCAGCTGTCGCATGGACCGCGTTTACGTGCCGCCTCGGTCGACCACGGCGGTGACGTCATGCACCACGGTGGATTTTCCGCCGACTCCGGTTCACGTGTCAGATCACAGCCCTGTCACTGTCGCTCTTTCTTTATCAAAGGGAGCGGAATGCGCCCTTAGCGTCTGGAAGTTCGAGTTTTGCGGGATTAATCCGCCAAGAGGACGCTGTCCAACCTAACAGTCTCTTGTTGGAATGCGCCCGACTTCCGCCATGTGGGACCATCTCAAAAGCAGGTGGGGGGATTTACGCTCCATGCAGGGGCCGCATCTTCGAGCGGACCGTCGAGTGCTCCTTCAGGACATTATACTCTGCATACGAATTGTCCGCGGGGCAGGTGCTCCCACCTCTCTTAGGGAAGAGTACTTGGCAAAACTTCAGCAACGCTACCAGTGCTTGCTCCGCGCTGATACGACGTCTTCCACAGTTTCTTTGGTGAACCGTTGTCCTGCGACCCATCCCGAAGTCCTGCGATACACCCGGTGGGCTCAACAGCCAGGTTCTAGTGCGCCCTTGTGGTGCCCTGCCCCTGTTACCTCGACACGCACCTCCTCAGACGTAGTCCACCTTCCAATCTTCGCCTCCCACTTCAGTGCTTTCGCGCAGACAGAAGATTAGGCTAGTCACCCAGAGCTAATCAACTGCCCATTTCTTTGTGGGCTTCCAAGAGTTCCCGACAATTTTGGCCCGACCTTAGACCAGGCCCCTAACCCGGCGGAGGTTCAAACGCCCTTTCCCGGATGAAATCTGGCTCGGCGCCCGGGCCGGACAGTATTCTAACATAATTTAAAAGCACTTTTTGGCCTGTTTTTTGTGACTCTTTTTGCGGCGATTTGCGGATTTTTTTTGCTGAAGGTGGGGGGGGGGGGGAGCCGTGCCTTTCCGCATCCTTCTGGCTTGGTCGAATTGTTCTTCTCGCCAAGGAAGGGGAAGCCTTGATAGCCTGGGTTCTTGGCGCCCAATTAGGTTGTAGAACGCAGACTACGGACTTCTGACCACTATTCTTCGTTGCAAGAGCAGACCGTACTCTCAAAATTGATTGGTTCGTGTCAGACATGCTCGGCTCCGGATCGCACCATCCATTCCTTGGTCGCCCTTACGCGGGACCTCGTGGAGTACACGCAAGCCCGGCAGGCAGGTGGTCTGCTAGTATCCCTTGATCGAGCCAAGACCATCGCTCGCGTGGAACACAAATATCTGTTCAGGGTGCTAGCCGCTCATGGATTACATCCGAAGGGCAATTCTTTGTTCGAGTGTCTATTCAACGGTATGCAAAGCGAATTGTTTGTCGAGGGAATCCAGGCCGCACTTTTCGCGGTCACGCGGAGCGTTCGCCAGTAGTGCCCTCTCTCCCCACTCCTGTTTGTTTTTAGTTTAGAACCTTTCCATCCGGGACTTGAAAGATCCTCGATCTTTCGTGGCCTACAGCTCCCGGGGATGGGCCAGGTCAAGGCGACCGCGTACGCTGTCGATGTGACGCTCTTCGCCCGTGATGATGACAGTGTTTTGGGGTCGCATCAAGTTTTCGCAACCTACGCGGCTTTTTCCGGCGCGCAGCTAAACCCAACCAAGTCCAAGATTGTATGCATTGGCGACCCGCCGCGTGATCTCTTTCCGCTCCCCGTCGACACAACTGTCGAAACCTTGGGAGTGACCTTTGATGAAGACGGCGTGGCACGCGAGACGTGGTCAGCGCTTGAGCGTGACCTAAACTTGCGCGTAGACCAGGCCAGGGGATATGCCTTCCCAATGGCTGGGCGGCATTACTTGGCACAGTCAGTGTTCTGCGATCAACTCTGATATGCCGCGGGCGTGGTTTCACTGCCCTCTACGTTTGTACACCAGGCGCTCTCTTCTCTTGTGTCTTCTTTTTGGGCAGGCAAGAGGGCTCTGGTGGCTCGAACCGCGCTCAGCCTTCCTCGAGAACGCGGTGGCTGGAGCTTCCCTTGTATCGAACTGACAGCGTCCACCCTAGCTCTCAAGACCCCCTTGACTATCCCGAATGACGCGGACAACCCGGCCCATCCGACGGCAGTTTATTTTCTCGGAACATTGTATAGTTACCTGGAACCCTCGCAGCAGCCCCTCATTAACGCCCGAGTTGAAATGGTTCCCCCTTCTACAGAGCTACTCTTGAGACTTTCCGGCAGCTCCGCGCCCATGTATCAAAATAAGACATTGTTGAGGCTCCGGCGACTCGTCTTGTTCAGATCCTCTACTCGTCCTAGTTTCCAGCGCTAGTGCTGGGACTTGGGCCGTTGTACATGGAACAACTCCGCCCCCACAGTTGCATGCCTTCAGAAGTGTGTGACTTCCAGTGGACGAAAGTTTGGGGCGTAGTCTTACCAACCAAGGACCGCCTTTGCCGCTGAGATTTGGTCAATGATGTTAAGTGTCCCAAGTGCAGCGCAGTCGAGACAAATGTCCACGTAATGGCGTAATGTGTGGTGGGGAAGGCTTTCTAGCGCTTTGTGGCGCATTCCTTCCCTGACGCTGGTGTGCGCCCTTACGTCAGTCAGGGTCGTCGGTCCCGAGGGAATTTAGCGTTCTTTGTAATCGCGCTGGCCGAATGGGTCCTGTGGCGCGATCGTTGCTCCTCGAAGGGGCGGCAGCGTGGCAACTGGCGATGTGGTCACTTTTATGGCGTCTGCGACGTAAGCTGGTCACTCTTTTGGAGAGTGAGCTGTTCCTCTTTGGAGAGTGTGAGTTCCAGCGGCGCTGGTCGTGCCGGTACCTGACTGTGCTCAACGGCCAGGTGCATCTGACTTGCCTGTCCTTGGACATGTTGTAATATGGGCACTCTGTGGTCCCGCCTCGGCGGCTCCGACGGCCCAAGTGGTCACTGCGTCCTGTAAACTTTGTTTTGTGCAGTTAATGTATCATCCCTTACCTTTTAAAACTCGCACTGTTCTGCAAATAATTTTTTGTACCCTAAAACCCTTTCCACTGTATGCATTTCGGCGCCAAAATGGCTGATCAAAGCCAAAATTGAAGAGTAACAGCGGGCGCTATCGAATGCGATACTCTGACTGCTGCGGGATGGTGCCACCGACCCTTGCGCTACTAGACCTGAACGAGCACGGGCAGCTGTGCAGTTCCATGAGTTGCTCTGTGGGAAAAATGGCGGTGTTGCGATCGCCATTAGTTCGGTTCTCAAGTACGGATTGGTGCCACTTTTTTAAAGTAGGCTATATAGCTGTTTCCCAACTGCGTTGTTCTAGTAACGGTGACAGTTTGAAGCATTCAACGTCTTATCGCTCGGCTCAAGTGGGCGGTGCCCGAGAACAGCCTGAGTGAGTTTCGGACACTTTGGTGGCGGCATGGGCAGCGAACAGACACCGAATAGCCCAACTCTGCATATTACATGATGGTGCTACTTATATTAATTATTTGAAAAAAATAAACATCATTTTAGACATTGCTGTCGCTTTGCTGCCACAGATTTTTTGTTTGTTCTGAGTATTGCACTGTGTAGTACATTGTTAAGCGCTGGTGTGTGGTAGTGAGGCGCTTATTCACGCCCTGTAGTTATCAACTTGTGCCCTCATCTACTGTTATGAATTTTCATAATCTTGCAGTCTATGACGGAAAGATATCCTGGAGACCTCAGTGACGTGGCAAAGTCTATGGGCTGAAAACAATCTCATAGTTTTATGGAGGTGGTCAAAGTTCTAACTGACCTGATCAATAAGCAGACGCATTTGAGACTGTCATAAAGAAGTCGTGGGAGGCTGTCGAGTTCGAACGCCGAAATCCATGCGGAGCTTGTCGACATTTGCGAATCAATCACCTTTTTGAATACGCACGTGGAAGAAGTCAAGAAAGATGTCGTCGGCTTCCGACGAGAAATAGCCGAGGCAAAAAGTAAAAGCTCCTGGTTGGTAACGAAAAAACAAAAGGTAACGCAAAAACAAAACAAAAAAATAAAAAATAGTGGAAATAAAACAGTACAGCATGAACATGAACATCGAGATAAAAGGCCTTCCAGAAGTTGCAAAAAAAATCTAACGAAGCTTGTGGGGGAAGTGATTGAGCGCCTTGGCACTCAACTCACCGAAGGTGACATTGACGTTGTGCATAGGGCGCAATCTAAGGATAGAGTGAAGCTCGATGTAGTGGTGAAGTTCACAACCCGCACTGTGCGGAACAGGCTGCGTTTCGCTTCAAGGAAGACAAGATTAAAACCAGCCTCCTTTTGTTTCAGATCAGCGAACCACTATTTGTGAATGAACATCTTTGTATTGAGAACAAAGTTCTGCTGAACAAAGCTCGTCAAATGGGTCCAAACAATAAATGTATATCTGAATGAAAGGTTTGAAAATAGAATAATCTGAATCTCAATCCGAACTTAAAATGACTCCAGTCACCTGCCATGTTCCAGTGCAAATGAAAATAACCAGTGTCTAAAATCTATTCATCTCACCCATCAGCCATTGTGTTCAATGTCTTCATTGGCCATGTTCCGATGGAGAATATCAATTATCGGTCGTTATAGTATATTCATCCCATCCATCGGCGATGTTGCTGCCATAAATTAAGATAACTGGCATCCACTTTCTATTCACTGAGTTTAATTGCCATGTTCTAGAGGCAAACACCAATAACCAGTCACCACAGTCTATTCATCGCATACATCCGCGATTTGGTTGCAACAAATTTCGGTAACTAGCATCCAACCTCGATTTACTGCCTCAGCGGCCATGTTACAGTGCCAAATAACAATAACCACCGTCGCATTTATCGGCCTTGTTGCTGCAACGTATTTTTTAAAGTGGCATCGACTCTCCATTCACTGTATTCACTGGTCTTGTTTCAGTGGCATATAGAAATTACCGGTCCTTACAGATAGTATCTATCGGACATGTTGCTGCAAATAATTCCTATAACTGGCTTTTAACCCTTCATTTACTGCATTCAGTTGCCATTGTTGGGACCGAGGAGTTTTCTAGGCAAGATCAGGCAGGGCCAGGTTATGACAGAGCCGAAAGACGACTTCAGGCATTAACATCAGGAGACGGTAGGATGTCTCACGATAAACTGTGTTTGCTATACCTTTACAGATGCATCCACATTGTCCGAGAGCACACTCTCGCAGCCTCTTGCTGCTCTCTTTCAAGGGCCAATTAAAGCCCCACCTTCCCAGTAGAGAGTCCCTGCAATAATGTTCGCTGCCAATGTTAGCAAAGCGTTCATTCTCGGAGTCTGAGCCCCGGCCAGGTATCTTTCTCTCGCACACACGCCCATCATGCCCCAGCACAAGTCCCTGAACATGGAGCTTTGTCACTCTTGAGCCGCCACCGTGGTCGTCGAGCCTTGACTGAAGAAGAGAAGCCTTCCGAAGACGAGCGATATTCCGGCTGATGCCTCAATTGTTCTTCGCTAGAGGGGGCGTAACTTGACGACTCTGTCAGCTGTAAGAGGCCGGCTTAACTTTCTACCCAGGTCTCGTGACATCAACACGTCGCCGGGCAATGGTGCCAGT
Organism: Ixodes ricinus; assembly: GCA_037355805.1. NCBI lineage: Eukaryota > Metazoa > Arthropoda > Arachnida > Ixodida > Ixodidae > Ixodes > Ixodes ricinus. Next base: position 5,822 of record JAZHYW010007477.1, read on the forward strand.
CATTAGCGCTTCAGATGGCCAGTCGCCGACTGTCAATGAGATGACACACCTCCGCCAGGGGGATGAGAGGGAGGCGAGACGAAATGAACATGGACTCTGCAAATGTCTATCATTACTTACGGCTTACGCACAAAGTCTAAGAACTTTTTCGAAGGTGTGGTGACCTCGGACTTTGATGCGTACTGTATTACCGAAACGTGGCTTCACAGCGATATCGAGTCTGTTGATTATTTTCCGGAAGCCTACAATGTGTTTCGTAGCGACAGAGACTATAAAGCCGTCGGTCAGCGGTATGGTGGAGGCGTTCTGATTGCTGTGAGCGATGCAGTGCCGGTTTTACGACGTTTTGATCTTGAAGTGTACAGCGAGTGTGTCTGGATAGAAATTAAGATCGCAGGTGGCAGGCACCTGTTGGTAGGAAACTACTATTTGCCGCCTTCCATGTCTAGTGTCGAGTTCGGTGTCGTTCTTCACGACTTATCGAGCAAGCTTGATCCTGAAAAGTATGAAATCGTTATTTTTGGTGATTTTAACGTTCCTGGAACCTGGTGGGAGCTGCAGGACACATCGAACGTACCAAGCAAAGCTTCGCACCTCGTTAATTTTATCAGTTTCAATGGATTCGGGCTGGGCGATTTACCGGCAAATGCGTGCGGTAATGTATTAGACGTATTTTTTAGCAACATGGACGAACATTCAATTGCGTCAGTCACCGAACCGCTAGTTCCTGTTGATATTTGGCATGTTCCGTTTAGTGTTAATCTAAATATTTCTAAGGTTGCTGTGCGGAATAGATCAGTTGAAAGATTCGATTATTGCAAAGGCGATTATCTTGGCCTTTATCGCTTTCTGGAGGCTGGCAGTTGGGACGGCGTTTATAGCGCTGCCTCTGTCGACATAGCAGTTTCTGAATTAACCGATATTGTAACTGAAGGCATGACACGCTACATACCGAGGAAAGTTTGTCGCTCTCGTAAATATCCTGTATGGTTTTCCTTTGAACTTAAACGAGTCCTACGTAGGAAACTGCATCTACACAGGTTGTCTAGGGGGTCTCACGCCGGCAATGCACGCGAAAAATACCGAGAATGCAGGGCCCTGGCCAAACGTCTTATCAATCGTGACAGGGAGGTATACCATTCATTTGTCCAGCAGAACGTGACTCGGCGCCCTGAGGAGTTCTGGCACTTTGCGCGCAGTCGCACTAAGCATAAACATGGCGGACATAACATCACCTTGCTCGATGACACAGAGTATATTTCTGATCCCGCTGACGTTTGCAATCTCTTTGCCAGTCATTTTTCGTCCGTTTATTCGTTGCCTAAAAATCAACAACTAAGTGACACCCCTCCACCATTCTGTAATAATTTCGCACCACCTCTCATTACGCTTGATGATGTTTTAGCCGCCATTATGAAGCTTCCTCCCAAGAAGTCTTGTGGTCACGATGGTATCCCCTCGTTCATTGTAAAAGGCTGTGCGGATGTTTTCGCTCCTTTGCTCGTTCACATATTTACATTGTCTTTTAAACATTCTGTGTTTCCGAGCGCTTGGAAGAAAGGCGTTTTGATTCCATTACTGAAGTCAGGAAACCCTACCTCTGTGGCTAACTACAGACCAATCTCTTTGTTACCGGCATTCTCTAAAGTTTTTGAAAAAGTTGTTCACATGCATCTGTCTAGCATCTTCAAACGAGTCATAGTTGAGAATCAGCATGGCTTTATGAGCGGCCGTTCCGTTGCAACTAACCTTGTCACTTTCCTGAGTGACGTGGCGCCAAGCATTTCCTGTCGAGAACAAACTGATACAGTCTATTTCGATTGCAGTAAGGCCTTTGATCGTGTTAGTCACGAAATCTTACTTCGTAAATTATCTTTTCATGGTTTAAGTGTCTGTTACTGTTCGTGGTTTTCTAGCTATCTTCGAGATAGACTAAACTGCGTTTCCCACGGGGGAGCCAAGTCGCACTTTTTTTCGGTTCCCTCCGGAGTGCCGCAGGGTTCAAATCTAGGTCCTTTGCTTTTTAATGTGTTTGTTAATGACATTCATGAGGTGATACAGCACTCCACCCTGTCCCAGTTCGCCGACGATTTGAAGCTATATCGCCAAGTTCAATGTTTTCATGACTGCGCCTTGCTGCAAATCGACATCGATGCTATATGTACATGGTGTGTAGATAATCAGATTGACCTAAATCTTCGTAAAACGCAGGTCATTTCGTTCACACGCAAAACCATTCCTGTTCTTTTTGATTACTGTCTAAACAACGCTCTTATTAAACGTGTGTCGGTTGTGCGGGATCTTGGCGTTATGCTAGACGAAAAGCTGAACTTCAACAGTCATGTTGGAATGATCCTGTCAGCCTCTTTTAGGGTGTTGGGCATTGTTACTCGCCTTAGTTCTGTGTTTCGCGATCCTTTATGTTTCTTTGTATTGTACAGAAGCCTTATTTTGCCCAAATTAGACTTTGCTTCAGTTGTCTGGAACAACCTTAGTGCCACTGCTGCAGCGACGTTAGAGCGTGTCCAAAAACGATTTGCACGAACGTTTCACGCAAGACAAGACCTGTCCGAGCCCTACTCATATGTGAATGTGCTCAATCGCTTAGGATTGGTGGAGTTAAAAACAAGACGCGGCAGATGTGATCTCATATTTTTGTTCAAGTGTTTGCATGGGTATTATGACTGTCCTTTCATTGTGTCCTGCATCAATCTAAATGTGCCTGTTAGACATTTTCGCAACAACCGCACGTTTGCCATTAATCCCATGCATTGTTTCTCTCCTGTAGTTCGCATACAGAACTATTTTAATCATCTTGATACGCGCCTTGTTGACTTTTTTAATGACGACATCATATCATTCAAGATAAGCGTTGACAATCTGATATAGTGCGTTGTCGTCAGGTTGTGTTCTGGTTGTTTTGTCGCTTTCACCTTTTTAATGTGACTTGGTGCTCTACCCCTCCTAGAGCTTCTGGCCGTTGGTAGGCACTGAAAATAAATAAATAAATAAATTACAACACCTCCGCTGGCACTGAGCTTATCAGAAGGGCAGTAGTCCAACAATGCTGCGGTGATCTGATATGTGCCTTGCTTTCTTGGAAGATGATGCGGTGTTCGCCATCTCCTTGGTGACGTAGGCGAGGGCCGGGTCTGAAATATCTATAGGGGAAGACCTCAACTCAGCTCACAGAAGGAAGGCATTGAAAAGAAAAACATTGCAAGCCAGAATCTCAGCACCGCCGAGGGATTCGCTTTCTTCACCCGATCCGCCTCACTAAACGAGACTGTTGACAACCCCTCCACCTAATACCTAAAATCTGCCTTACTCGACACTCAAACTCTGTCTGTAACCAAGCCCTTCAAAGCAGAACAGGCCTTAAACCAGGCAAGCACAAACAAATGAAATCTTTACATGCTTTGAAATTTAAAAAAAAAATTAAAATAATAATGTTTATAAATCGGAAACCAAATTTACTTTAGAATATGTACCATCGGATCATGAAGCTCGTTCACGTCGTACAAGCTCTGACAGAGACTAATGCCTACTATTAACTTTCCCTTTGTACCCACTTTTGTACTTCGCCTCGAAGGTCTTCTACCGCGAAGCGAAAGAAACTTTAGAGATCAATAACACAACACACTACAGCTCAACGAAACGCAATAATTTCGGGCTCCCATGAAAAAAAAAATCTATTAATAAACCTGGATAACCCGACTGCACAAACGACATTGAAATTAAGCATTCCCCTTTTCTGGCAGCCTCTGCCTCGTTCGCTTCTTTCCTAAATCTCTCACCGGTGAGAACTACGTACACATGGAACCCGGGGTACTTGAACAAATTGAAGATTTTTTTGTAAGTCCTCCTACATCCCGTCAATTAGCTTCTCTTCTGCTCGTAGCGGAAAACTGAGATAATCTTGACGGCTTGACTCATGATTTCTATCCGCGGTGTTACTCTATGCAGCTCCTGTTCTTCTCGTCCAACCGACTTTCTCTTGAAGTTTCCTCATCCAGCGTTGATTTGCTGGGGTCCCCTTTAGACATGTTGCACGCATTGGTGCTGTGGATCGACGGCTCTTTGTGATATGTGTCCTTGTGTTTTCTTTCCCTCAGCCTCGAAAACAATTTCCTGGATTTGCGTGTGCTGAGCCTCCGGTAACTGAGTGCATCGGAAGTGCCCGGAAAAAACGGGAGACCCAGCGCCACCCCCTCAAGCGCCGCTGCCTTGGACATTTTGCTTCTTCAGCTTTGATCTCTAGAGTCACTGCTGTGTTCCTTCGTTTTCTAACAGCTGTCGGTTGATGCTTTCAAAGGGTGGATATCGTCTTGATTTTCGTCTCCCAGCCCAGACGACAGCTTTCTCTTTCTTGAGTTGCACCTCTTCATCTTTTAGCGACGTTCATTAGAGAAGTCCGGGCAAGATTTCTAGTCACCCACACAGAGCAGCCTTTTCTTGCGTCTTTCGCACCTGCACGAACACCCGCTGTCGTTCCGGTATGGCGACGAGGTTTCCAAGTGGCTCTGCCTCGGATCTCCTTCGTCGAGCCTGGTTTCATCCGTGTACCCGCTGGATGGCTTTGTCTCAGAGCCGCCGCTTGTTGAAGAATTTTCGGGCTGGATATCTTCGCACATTTTATTTTCGGCCTCGAAGACAGCTGTTGCTGGCTGGACCTGCCGTCATCGAACCCATGGTGTCGTCCTCCATCCGAAGCGTTCTTCCCAAATCAGAGGACGCTGACCTTGTTGGGCCTCCTGTCAGGTTCTTTCTGTTCGGAAGGCTGGCCGAACCCGAGCAACCTTCTCAGGGCCACTTGCTCGGATTTCCATTGTCCACTCTAAGCTCATTCGCGTCTCCGCCAGGTCCCTTAGTCTCGCAACCACCGCCGGTGGATGGGCCCTTGGGATAGGTCCCTCCACGTTTTTCCTTTTTCGGCCTCAAAGATTACCGCTTCTGGCTAAACGCCTTGCGCCTCCGGTGACACTGATCATTAGATTCGTTAGGGGCAGGTCGGAGACCTCTGACCTTGCGCTGCTTGCTCTTCTGTTTTTTCACAAAAGAATTCCTCAAACAAGACTTTTTTTTCGAGCACCCTTGATTTGGGTCTCGCTTGTCCAGCCCGGGCTTGGTTACAAAGTCCCGGGTTTGGCGGCTAGCACGGTCCAAAGCCTGCTCTGACTCCCAATCCGCTGATTTCCACTCCTCCGCGCTGCTTTTCTTGAGCCGGATAGACTTGTTCGGTGTCGTCACCACGCTGGTCTTGCCTTTGTCTCCCACGAGGCGTACATCACACACATGAGAGGTCTCATCTCTCCCTTCGGCAGAGGATCGCGATCCTGTCCAACTGCCAGCGCTTCAAACTTGGAGTCGGCGTTGTGCGGAACGGCGTTGGTCGTCCTGTCGGTGAAAGTCGCTGATCGTTGGTGAAATAAAACTACTCATGATAAGCTTTTTCTTTCTCATGCACCGTCTCTGCCACCATCTGACGCGCCCTGTTTCTACTCGGCACGAGTGCTACTTCTTCCCAGGACACAAGGTCTTTTTCTCGCGCTTCGGATCACCCTCGTCCGTGATCCAGTGAGGAAACATTGTTGCTGGGTCCGTTGAAAATTGGTCGAGTTGGTTATGCATAGTTACGAAAAGGGAAACAGCGCCCAAAGTACGAAAGACAAAGAACGAGGAACACACAGACCGAGCGCTGACTGACAACTGGTTCATTTCTGGAAACCACCATCCGGCATAAAAATAGACAAATGTACACATCGCGACACTCTTAGCGCGAACATGACATCGGCGCATTTTCGCATTTTACTTCTAAATAGTATATACGAGCACGAAATTGTATCGCTTACAAAACAGAACTAAATGAGCTCTTTCAGTAGCAATAATAACTTGGATGACATCCCTTAGTTTCAAAGAGGAAAAACTAGATAAACCGGCGATCGCTTGTTCGCGCTAACAGCGTCGCGCTCTGTACATCGCACCATCGCCTAAGGGCACGTGTCGCAACTCTATAAAAGCTTATCGCTTATCGAAGAGCGCAATCGAGGGAGCACTGACGCACTCATCCTTATACTTCAAAATGTAATAGGCCTCGAATATTTCACGAGTCACCTGCTTACTGTGCCGAGCAACAATCGTCGTCCTATTCAAAAGAGGGAGCACCCACATCTATCACAATGAATGGCCAAATTACCCGAAGGTGAAGATCTTATCGAAAGTGCGTGTTCTCTGAGCTTATAATTGATACACCTCCCCGATTGGCTAAAGTACACTCTCCCACAGGACAACTCAATTTTGTATACCACACCGACCGCGCACGGCACAAACGCCTTCTTGTACTTCTTACCACAGCCGAGTTTTTCCTGACGACCCCTCTCAACCTTAGCACATAGACGCCCCAGTTTTGAAGGCGTAGAGAACACCACGGGGACTCCATGTCGCTGTGCTACCCTTTTGAGTCTGTGCGTAAGTTTATGTAAATAAGAAAGAATCACCGGCCTCACGTTCGGTTTCTTCCTAGGCTAGCACTTGGGGCGTCGAAGGCTTTTTAACAGGCTCTCCGCCACACAGATAAGGACCTCCCTAGGATATCCCCCCTGTGTGAGCCGGTCGACCTGGTTACAAAAACTAGCCATCATCTGGTGAAGGCAAGCCCTCACCAGGGCCGCCTGCATACAACCTCTGCCAATCCCTCTCTTGACAACCCTCGAGTGGCTAGAGTCAAAAAGCAGCACACCTTTTTTTTGTCCTCTGCCAGTACCGCCAGCACACATGATCCTCATTAATGCTAAGATTAATATCTAAAAACTGTAGCCTTCCGTCTACTGGATTTTCCATTGTAAAATTTAAACCACACGAGTTGGATTTGAACGCACACAACATGTTGTTGATGTACTCATCCTTACTTTCACCAGATACGTTCCTAAATAAAAACAGATAATCGTCGACGTATCTAAAAACACGAATATCCTCACTTCCTAGACGACTTCGATATCTCTATCGCACATAGACAGGAAGATGTCACTCAAAACTGCAGCAACGCTAGCCCCGATACATACACCCTGCTTCTGCAAAAGCAGTGTGTCATCATGCACGAAATACATAGACCTAAGATAAAATAAACAATTTAAAGAATTTTTTACGCTAACAGCACAGGCGTTCTGGAAAGACACACGTCCAGATGACTCAATACATTCTTGGACCGCCGTCAATAACTCCTGGTGCGGAATAGCATAAAACAGATCTTCAACGTCAAAAGACACGGCGTCACATGAGCCGGGGTTCTCCGCGGTCAAAACCTCGACCAGACCCATTGAACTACACACCCTAAAAAGTTCTTGTAGCTCGAGGGGTGTCAGGAGCTTTTTCAAAAAAAGACGCCTAATGTATCTGCCTAGCACCCTTTTGTGTCACACTGGCCCTAAATGGCATCGACTCTTTGTGCGACTTAACCGTAAAAAACAAACCCAGGTGGAGACCCTTTTCTCTTTGGACGGGGGCCCTAAGCCTGCCAAGACCCAAATCTTCACACAGCTAGATAATTCTCGGTTTAATCTTATTCAAACTCACTTTCTCAACCACTTTAAAGTTCTTACAAATCGCAATTCCTTCTTTCTCTGAAAAGACACCTTCAGGCACTAAGGCAAAACCGCCTTCTTTGTTAGTCAGCATAAGCTTTAACCCTTTCTCCAAGCATTAAGAGACAACCTTACCCCCATTAGACCTTCTGTTGTGAGCACTGGACACCCTGGGCAAGGACTCGACTCCCTTCAAAATGCAACTCTCTCTGTCAACCTCCCCCGCCTTGGAATCAACATTCCTAACCATAGACAACAGTTCTTGAGGCTTTACCAACGCTTCAGTACCGAACTTGGGGCCTTTCTTTAAGACCTTCTACACGTCCGCTATCGCTGAGGCGTCCTCCAACAGCACAACGTCCCTGCGGACCATTGCGATAGATGTGGGTGCTCCCTCTTTCGGATCGGACGACGACAGTCGACGAAGCCGGCGATGAGCAACCAATCGTCGCAGACTCCCGCCGCTGCCTCCCCCGGGGTTTACCTGAGCGCCGACCCTCGAACTCCGACGAACTTCTAGGGTGAGATCTACGAAGGCATCGACGTTTGTGTTCAGCACTACCAACGCCTGTCACGCCAGAACGGATGACAGTTCAACAGTGCTGGCAAAACATCTACTTTTCCTTACTGGGAACTGCGAGGCACTGGTTTGATAACCCTGATACTTTTCTTACGTAATGGGACACCTGCAAGGCCGACTTCGAAATGACTTTCACGAACCAGCAACGACGACAGCGAGCGGAAGACCTACTAAAAGTAAGAACTCAAGGCTCCAACAAAAGGGTCACCAGATTCGTAGAAGACGTCCTTCACCTGAGCAGCCGCGCCGACACTCAGGTCACCGAGGAGAAGAAGCTGCGCGTCCTGATGAAAGAAGTGAAGAACGGCATCTTCGGGAGCCTTGTTCGCAACCCACAAACTACTGTCGGCGAATTCGTTGCCGAAGCAGCGAACATCGAGCGTGCACTGTCGGTCCGAGCCAGCAACTACAACCGACTCGCCCGCCTGCCTGTTGCTTCGGTTTTGGCATCTACCCGATTCGACCAGGACGGCCTTGGCGCTGACAATAGTCGTGAAATTGTCCACCAGTCGTCAGGGAAGAGCTCCGGAAACTTCTACGCGTTGCTGATCGCCCCGCCTCGATTTTCATCGCCGAGATAATAGTAGAAGAGGTTCGGCGAGCTTTTCAACCGCAGGTGCCCACCGACGTACCAGCTACCGAGAAACACGCTCAGCTACGCGGTGGTTGCCCTGCGAACGCCGCACCTTGCTTGCCTGTATACGGTGCCATCGCGACGTGAACCCCCAGCACCGCGGTACGTCCGCCCAGAGCAACCTTCCCCAAGGAAGACGGACGCCTGGAGGACGGCCGACAGACGCCCGTGGTGTTGCCATTGCGGGGAAGTCGACCATGTCTACCGCCTATGCCGTAACGGCAGCTGGGGCTACGCGGCTTCCACCCCGACGACCCGCGACCACGCTACGGCGAGCGACCTCGGGATATCGACGAATACCTAAACTGGTCGTCATCCTCCGGACCGTCTCCCCGTCGCGGTTTCCGATCGCTGTCACGCCACCGCCCAGCATCACCTCGAAGCAGATCCCGCCGTGAAACCTGTCGCCCCCGCCCCTCATCGGCGAAACTAGGAGCGGCAACCCCTGGAGGTGGGGTTGCCGAGACGACCGTCGGAAACATCCTCAAAGAACGTCGGAGGGCCCCCACTCTAGGGACGACAGGCATCGGAACGACGATTCTGCATCGGTGCCCAACAACCTTAACGTTGTCATCGACGGTCACGTCGCATCGGGACTCCGGACGCCGGAGCAGATTCCTCCGTTTTGAGTGGGAAGCTCTCTCACCGACTTCGAAAAGTCACGATGCCCTGGGACGGCTCACAAATACGCTGAGCCGGAGGCTGTGCGCATTTGATGTATCTATGCGATGTATCTATGCG